>VOQJ01004538.1:1313-15512 GCA_015052665.1 Apistogramma diplotaenia
TCACTTCTTATGCATGCACACGCACACACACACACACACACACACTTACAGTACAAAAATCTGCACAAGCACAAAGCTAAGAACTGCAAGTGCCTTCCACCTTGCTGACTAAGCGTAACAGCACCCCCACACACACTCACACACAGTTGAGGTTAATGGGGTGATGAGCTGGGGGTAAGGCCTGCATTATAACCCGGGCTGCTTGCCATGTTAGCCTGGTACACACACATGCATGCACGCGCACACACACACACACACACACACACACACACACACACACACACACACACCTTGTTATTTTGTATGAAATGACTATAGGCAGACACAAGAAGCTTTTTGGCTCCAGCGAAAGAGAAGCAGTGCAATCCGGAGACTTTGTGAGAGGAACACGCTTTGATATCTATAGGTTTGCACTGCCTGGTGGGAACAGAAGCACTGCAGTTACATGCACACAGTTTTCCTCATTCATACTGAAATCCTTCTGACTGTAGATTTTAGAGCAACTGTTTACATGAGATAAGATTTAATATGGTCTGGCGTTTACATGCGGCATTGAATTTAATTTGAACAATGTGACACGGGTAATGGTGATGAATACTTCACACATTTGTCTTTTTCAGCGACTTATCTAATCTCTCTGGGTCATGTTTCATCAACTCTCTGAAGATAAATGGTTCTCAGAGCAGTAGGTTGCCATTATTGTGCCATCATTTTGTATTATAAACAAACTATCTGCAGAGAGTTCAGATGGGAGGCTGCCATTTTTGGAGATGCATAGGTCCCAACCCGTTGGGCCTAAAATCAATCATTAAATTGTTGTGTAAAGTAGCTATCTGAATCTGTATCTGAAAAAAAATTAACCCATCCCTCTGGGCCTGCTTGTTCTGACTGGGGTGGTTATGGGGGAGCATTTTTATCCTGTTTTGTTTTAAATCAGTTCAAATTAGAATGAAGGCCTGGTGTGAATATAGCCAGGAGAGCACTTAGCAGTTTGTTAAAACATCATCACAAGACTGTAGATAAATATTCAGATGATTTTAAACATCCTGTTCCAGAAGAAAAAAAACTAACGAGCTACTGAGCATCTACCCAAATCTCTAATTCAGTGATGAGAAAAAAACGCTACGAAGTGTTTGCACTGCGGTTCTGTGTCAGCCATTCTAATCTCATTAAATCCAATAGTGTGATAGACTGATACACAAGCTAATCTTACAAAATTCATGCACACAGCACAGCAGGAACAATATTTAAATTAATAAAATAAGAACGGCAGCACAGTTCTCACTGGCTAAAAGAAGGAAATAATGATTAATGAAAATTAGAAGGTTACATACGGTAATGAAGTTAAGATCATAAAGCTTCTCTTTTACCATCCCATTAAGTGGCTATTGTTGGATTTTCAAAACAAGAGAGTAGAGCTGTGTCAGATCGTACAACCACAATAATATTATTATCATGTAAAAATATAGAGTAAAGTTTCACCTTGCAATATCAGTGATACAGCAACAACATGCTCACATGCTTGTGTGCACACGAAAATGACACGAGCCCAAACATGTGTCAGTCTCCCCTGACAGCTTGGTAGCTAAAAAGGAAGCCACTTCAATGAATGGCAGAAGAGTGTTCTGGCTAAAAGTGGAAACAACATAAACACACCGCAGAGGACAACGAGGCAGCGAAGGAGGAGATGTGGGTAGCTGGGGATGCACGGTCCAAAAGTAAACATGACTCAACCGAGCATTTCTGGAGCACTTGCTTGTTGAACTCCACATGACAGTTAGAGCAAAAAGGGTGGATGCAGTTACACAGCTGCAAAGCAGGAGTTTAACCAAGGCTACTGTGTCACCATATATAATGCTGTGTCAGTACTACTGCAGTGTCAGTGCTACTGCAATGCTGAATGATGGAAGCTTGCAGCAATAGAGTCACACTTCAAATTAGGTAGTCTGTCATCACTGACAGTAGCTCGTTGACAAAGAAGGGCGGAAAATGCCTTTCATTGTGTCTGCATTAATTCAATGCTCAGTCAGCGCTAAAGAACAGCAGCAGCCACCGCAAGGCACTTTATACTGCAATGAGCAAACACCAGGCAACTGTGGGAAGCAAGAACTCCCTTTAAACAGGAAGAAGCCTCCAGCAGAATCAGACTCGCAGAAATGTAGCCATCCTCTGAGGCAGGCTAAAACACAGACGAAGGAAGAGTGTAGACAAACTTTAATGATGGGTGGAGAAAAAATTATCAGTGTATCCACCAGCACCCACCAGCCTGAGCCAATGGCAGTATAACTAAATCCTTCAGGGTCAGCTGATCCAGCCCTAACTAGAAACCTTCCTTTCTGATAAAGCTTAAAGTCTAATCTTAAAAATACAGGCTAATGAATAAATACATGTGTGTGTCTGCAAGCTGTAATCACCCATAAAACCTTCACCATTTTTCCTACAGAGTCATGAATAATTTCAAATGTCCTTGAAATATTGTGATATACTTCTGAGGCGCTACTGCCCATCCCCCTACAGTCGATTCAAATGAAAAACAACATTTACCTCAGTTCAACCAACATTTTGCCAAAAGTACAGATCTTACAGGCTGCGACGCACCTTCTTCTATGCATCTGTATGAGATTTACTGGCTTAGAAAGTCAGAAGTTTGCAAATTTGACCTGTTTTCTCTTTGTCGGTTAATTTTCGGGACAAAAAGGATCAAATCAGCAGAGGGCACAGAGCTGAAGGGGACACTGGTGATAACTGTGAATTGGAAAAAGCACCACAGCTGTGGACAGATCAAAATGTCCAGCTCAATCTCCTGATGTCTCGCCAGTCTCCTCCCCTCCTTCTCATCTCCCCGATTCAGTTTTTTTTTTAACCTCCATCCATCACTATAATCACTTAATACAAAACAGACATAAATCAAAGCTCAAATATTCATATTTCTTCAACATGGAGTCAATTATCCATCCAGGGCTGGATTTAAGTCTTTAAACAGGCCACCTTGTCAGCAGTCGTAATCTGAGCCGAATCAGCATTTATCATGACTGCAGCTGCTTCGTTTGACCCTGGGAATATCAGGGGAGAATTAATGCCCATCATGTGATGCCACACATATTGTCCTTCAGACTTCAATCTTCCAAATACCCTGCAGTCATCATCTTATCTCCGGGTAATTGTCTCGGCATGGCAGTTCAGACAGAGATTAGCCTCTGGTTCTGTCGCTTCAAATTGAGAAATGGATGTGGACTTCGGATGAATAACTACCTGAAAAGGAAGTTAATGTTACGTAGCTTTTAACTTGCTTTAATTTACATGAAAACCAATTACATAAGGGCAGGCTGCCGCCATATGTCGATGCTGCGTCTGCTGAAAACAAAAAAAATAAAGAGAAGGAGAGTGACACTTTTAGAAATCCAGTTTCTGTTAATCCGCCTTCATAATATCCTTTTTTATTTATGTATCAGATACTGTATACATGCAAGCCTCAGTTATTTCATGAACTCATATTTAAGGGCTCAAAAAGTTCTCGTGCTCTACTGTATTACTGCTACTACTACGATAACTACGATCCTTTGGAGTGGCTGCACCTCAGGAGGCAGAGCAGGTCATCTACTAATTGGAAGGTTGCTGGCTTGATCCTTGGCTGCTCCAGTCTGCATACCAAAGTACCCTTGGGCAGGATACGGAACTGTAAGTTGCTCCCGATGCGTTCATTGGAATGTGAATGTCAGACGGAAAGCACTTAGTGCTTATATGTATAAAGTGCATCGGCTGCTCATGTGGAGTAGAAAAGCGCTCTATAAGAACCGGTACATTTTCCATTTACTACTATCATGAGGTCACAACTCAGCTCAGCTCCACAGAGTGCTATTTACACATAATTCTGATTATTACCTTTACTGGGCTCATTGAATAGATGTTCAATCAGTTGTTGACGGCTCGATTATTTCATATTTCACATTTCGGAAAAGATCATTGTTCCATGTTTCACAGCAGTGCTCGCTCGGCCTGTTTTACAGAACGTACACGTGTGTCTGTGCATGATGTGATTATTGTCCACTGTAACTGAAAAACACTCCCTGTGGCTTTCTAAAGTCTTAAAAAAGACATTTGGTACAGATGCCAAATATACAGCGTTACAGTGCCCAAAATTCCAAAGAATGGAAACATTGTTGCAAGTCCTTACAGAACGGATCGCATCAGAATGCTGGTCCAATCAGACTCATCTAAACCACAGGGCTGAATGACAGGTTCTTTACACAAGATGAAATAAAAATTGTTTAATAAGTTTTAGGCCCACAAACAAAAATGAGATTGACATTTATTTATATTATTGGCCATCATGATGGATGTGGAGCATGTTGACAGGGAACCTGTTTTAACTGCACAGCCTTCTCACATTTCTTATAAGACAACATCACAGCAAACTATACTGTGACCATTTTTAAGAGGTCTAACGTCACATGTGACAGGTAACCAGGTGAATCAAAGATAATACGTCTTTGTTTCGACTCGTTCTTCCAAACTTTTGCGGCAGGAATTCTGTCATGAGAAGAAAAAACAACCCTAGTTCTCCACAGCTCCACAGTGGGAAGATTAAGCAAAATGAGCCATACATGGATTTTCTTTAAAAACAGCAGCCAGAAAAAGTGAAATCACATCGAATCAAAAAGCAGAACAGAGAGCCTAAAAGGACTCTACAGCCGCTGATCAGAAAGCAGTTCTCTCCCTTCATACTGTGACACCCAGAAGACAAATTCTGCTACAGAAAACTAAAAGACAGTTGCACAAATAAATAAGATTTTTAGAAAAGGAAAAATGTTTTCTTTTTCTTTCTAAGTTTCTCCCTTTAGGGGTTGCCACAGCAGATCATCTGCCTCCATCTCACCCTACCCACGCCAGCCCTCTGCATGTCCTCCACCACTACATCCATAAACTTTCTCAGTGGTCTTCCTCTTTTGCTCCTGCCTGGCAGCTCCATATTCCGTTTCTTCTGTCCGATATATCCACTATTCCTCCTCTGCATGTGTCCAAACCATCTAAAACTTTGTCTTCAAGCTGCTCCACCTTAGATGACCTACTCACGTCTAATCTGGTCCCATCCTGGTCACTCCCAGTGAAAATCTTAACATCTTCAGCTCTGCCACCTCCTGTGTTTTTTCAGTGCCACCGTCTCCAAATACATCACAGAAGGTCTCTCTGACTTCCCTTTCACTCTTGCTCCTGTTCTTGTCTCAAATCATGCCTGACGCTCATCTCCACCCACTCCACCCTGCTTGCACCCTTCTTCACCTCACCGTGTATTGCTTTGGATGGTTTACCTCAGGTACTTTAACCTTTTCTCCTTGCACACACATTTTCTGTCTTGCTTCTACCAACATTCATTCCTCTTCTCTCCGGTGCATACCTCCACCTGCTGCCTGCAGAGCACAGTGTTGTCCCGACTCTGAGCCCCCCCGAAAAGAAAGGAAGAGTGAAAGCAAGAACCTTTTTTTGTTTTTTAGCAAAAACTGAGATTTAAGCTCTTCTTAATGAAATGCACATTTGTATCAGTCACAGTTAATGTCTCTCAAAGATTTTATGTAAACAGTCTTTGATGACTCAACTAAGAAAGCTTTATCAATCAGCCACACACAAACACACACACACAACAACACTGAATTATTCACACTCAGGAGCCCTCATCGGGCTTGGCTACCGGTCATGTGACTCAACACCTTTTCAAATAATTACATGCATCACTTAAAATTTGAAACACAGCACAACAGAGCTCGAGCTGAACCTCATTATTTCCTTCACACCCCCCTCCCATGACTTCAGCTCCTTTTTTATTACTCCTTGGGGTGATGCGCCTCTTTTTAAGAAAGTGGCAGATGGCAGATGGTGTGGAGGAGCCCATGCATGTGTGGGCAGGAGATGGGTAAGGCAGCCCCACAGTATCAGATGACCAGCAGGGCTCCTCTTCGGTTGTCCCGAACATAAAAAAACATCTGGGCCACTTAACTGACTCGCTGCTCGTCCTGACTGTGTGCGTCTCGGAGGAAATAATCGAATATGACAAACACACAAAAGAGGATTTAGGTTTATGTGGGGGGGGTCTCTCCCTCTCTGAATATGTAAGTGATTAAACCTGCGTTAAAAAAGGGGAAAAAAAATTCAACAGAATCCCATGTGACTTATACAACCCAGCTGCTCTCCTTTGAAGACTCCCAGTGTTTTTAACTCCACCCCTGTCCTGATAATTCACACATCAGAGGACTTCACAACCTCCCAGGAAGTCCTTTTCTCAGGAAGAGATTATTGAAATCGTCCTCTCTTGTGCTTACATAACTATTAAATTCCTCTTCTTCCTCCTCCAGTAGAGCAGTCAGTGAATGGCTGCTTGCATCAGGCAGTGCTGGAAAGTGTGTGTGTGTGTGTGTGTGTGTGTGTGTGTGTGTGTGTGTGTGTGTGTGTGTGTGTGTGAGAGAGAGAGAGAGAGAGAGTGAGAAAGGAAGTCTCCAGTACAAATCTTACAAACCAGAACTTCAATTGCAGCAACAGGAAAAAAAAGCAGCTCCTGCAGTGACCAAGCTATTCAGCTATTAAATTTCCAGTTGTAAGAACACTCATTAATAATGCGGTCGTGTAAGGTTATCCACATTATCATGCTGTAGCTGAGTAGGAGCAGTAAAGACACCAGGGACGCACTCATGTCAGTCTGGTCCCAGCTTCAAAAAGCTGCTTCAGGTACCCGTTAAAACGAGAATCTGAATCTATTCAGTTCAGTTCTGTTGTTTTGGATCTCGTACAACACACCAGAGGCTCTGTGCAAGCTGCTAGCATGGCAGCTAGCACAGACAGATTGTTGTTATGAAGGATAGCCTATTGGATTCATGCACTACAAAGTGTTTTTGCCCCTGCATATACTTATCAGCGAATGTCAGGATACTTGTTTTTAATCTAATACTGCTATCGAGTGGATACTTTGTATCAGCAGATGCCAAAGCCGGGGTCTCTGTATCATACTGGAACTGGGAACAGCTGAACCTAAAATCATTCTCTAACCTCTGAGGGCAATGGTGAGTTCAACATTTCTCCAGCTTTCAAGAGAATGAGCCATGAAGTTCAAAGCCCCGTTAAAAACACACTTCTAACCTCCTAATTAAAACTTGTAATAAAATAAACAGTTAAGCAGGTGAAGCCACAGCAATATCATGGTTGCTGACCCGTTTTTATAGGTCAGCAATAAAAGTTGGGCACTCAGAACCCTTCCTACCTAATCACACACACAGTTATACATGTACAGCACTTCTCTATGCCTAAGCTAGAACACATGCACGTGTGCAGGATTCGGTATCTTCAGGATATTTTGACGTGTGGACTGCACGAACCAGGGATCTGTAGACGTCCCCTCTTCCACCTGCTCGAACAACAACATACTGTAGTAGGTCAACTTTACACAAACAGTCCTCATTAAGGCCAGAGTAACCGGTAAGGGGGCTCTTTGAGGCGTTGGAGTTTATTCGCACCTCTGGCATCAAGTATAATAGTTTCAATACAAGACACTCTGGGGTTTGAATCGCTCTCATGATGTGCTTCTATGTAGTGTTTGGCCACAGGATTAGTAAAGTTTCCAGAACAAAGTGCATATAAATAAGAGTATTTGTATTATAATGTGCAGAAAATCTGAAAATAGTCTCCAACCAAAATAACTCCTTGTGGTGACACAATCAAACGAATGAGGGTAAACTGCAGGAAAGTCAAATGAGACTGTGCTAAAGAACAGAAACTTTTGTGGTTCCATAAATATTATGATGATGATACTGCAGAACTGGTGCATCACTGATGCCACCATCAAAATATGGTAATATATCCTAGTGTGAACTACTCCGATTCCGACCCCTACCGAGTAATACCATCTTTTCCGTAGAAGAAAAACCTGCCTGTACGCACATCAGAACAATGATGAGATTACGAACTTTAAAACACACATTAGCTGAGCTCGAATCAGCTCTGGAGGTGGCACTGATCGATCACACGGTAAGAAAGAAATCTGTAATCGATGCTGCAGCTCCACATAGACAGTTTTGTTTTGTTATGAAAATGTTCATTAAGTTAAAAGTGCAAGTTAAAAGTAAATAGATGGGTCGAGTGTCTCGACAACTGCATTAAAGTGGATTATTTTAAAGTTGGTCTTGTGACTGATTCAGAGGCCCTGTGGGACACGAAGAAGAAGAAAAAATGCAAACCAATTTATTCCCTTTAATAATGTATACGTCACTCCAGAAAGGTCTCTGTATCGCTCTTTAATTGACTCTGAGCAGGATAATAATCACCTGAGCTGTTGTGTGTGCATTGTAGTGACAGGCACATCTCTCCTTCCCCTGTCCCCAGCTCCTGATCGTGTGTGTCAGAGAGCAATAGACAAAAAAAAAACCTAACAATGGAACCTCACAAATCCTCGTTGCTATTCAAAGCAGAAATCCTGCAGCCTCGTGACACCTACGGCAGCTGACACGGAGCCTCGGAGAAAAATGCCCAACAAGCTCAATTCAATCCCGACTAAGGTGAGGGCAGGCGCATGCACGTGATACTACTGTAATCAGCCTGTACTGTAACAGGCGCTTATCCTTCATCCACTGATTTTCTAATCTTAAAAATGCATTATGTATCATATTCCATGAATTAAATCTTTTTTTATTTAATCTGTGAACAGACTTTGAAATGAGGTGTTTCCTGAGTCACTCGGTTGCCTTCCTCGCCCCTTCAGTCGGCTATTATTAGTTTATGGTGCTGCACTATGAACTGTACATGAACCATCATCAGTGCGTCAGTTTATTGACATTCATATAGACATGCATAGAAACACAATAGATAAGGCAATATAATTCTATTTAGCAGTATTCCACAGTACTGTTCTGCATCCACAATTCCATCAATTTTGACAAGATCCCCAAAACCACTGGCTGAAAACCATGATCGAGCCTCACTTTGTTTTATAGATGTTTACAGACGCCCACCTCTCTCATGACCTCCTCCATACATATTGACCAAAAAAAAAAGTAACAGTTAGATTAATTGACCCATAAGACCTCTTGGCACTGATTATCAGCCCAGTTCTTGTGTAATTTGGCAAACATCAGCCTTTTCTGTCCGTTTTCCTCAAAATTTAGAAGGACTCGCCAAAGATGTGCCAACGTTTTACCTCAGAGGTCTGGGATCCCCTCATTGGTGCAATTACACCATATTAATCTTGTCAAACTGTATGATACGAGGTTTGATATTTTTCATAGATTCAACTAAAGAAACAGGAACAAATTGTGATTTTATGACAGACTGCTGGTAACAAAGTGACTAAATATCCATCCATTCTCTACCGCTTATCCCATTCGGGGTCGCGGGGGGGTGGAGCCTATCCCAGCTGACATAGGGCGAGAGGCAGCGTACAGGGTAAATATACTGATTAAAATTCTTCTTTGTTGTCTGTTACATGTAGACAACTCTGGTTCATCAGGTGCATCTTTGCTTGGGTTTCAGGCTCAAAACCCTTAAACCCCAAACCTGTAACTACCTTTATTGTTGAGCTCGTTAGCTTAATTACACGATACTCAAGTATGCATTTATAAACACCAAAAAATGTGTCTAAATAAACTCATAATAATAATATTTCTCCAGTATTATAACCTTCATGATAATTATTAATAGAAGCCTTATATATCTGGAAGCAATTCCATGTGTGTGTACAAAATACACATATACATAATTTTTACATAATGAGTGACAGCGGTACTTTCACTCGGGCTCTAATAAAATCTGATTTCTGTTAAGCTCAGAGCACCCTGAGGGCTAACAGAATGAGTCACTTCGCACCTGCAAAAAGAAGTGTCCAGAAATGGCGGGATCCAGCTCATTGACCGGATATTAATAGCTTCTTCCGGTGATTTAGCGCTGTGGGCTCTGGGTGATGGATTGGGGACACCTTTGCTGTGAACTGGAGCATTTGGTGGCTCCATTGTAAAGCAATTAGACCATTACAATAGAGCCACTTTGGCAGAGAGTCTATGGGACCCCAGGTGGACCAACTAGAGGAGAATGAAAATGCCTTTATTAAGATGGACAGAATGATCAAACAGTTGAGACCAAAGGAGGGGAGAGAGACGAGAGTTCCTGAAAGACGGTGCAGAGGTTCAATAGCTGCGTGTTTCCAGTGCAACCAACAAGTGACAAAAAGAAGCTAGAATTAAGAAGGACAAGGTCATCCCATCATGGCTTAATAATCAGCATATAATTCAGTATGTAACATCATGTCCTGCTCCAAGTTAGACTGCATTTAAATTACAATAAGAAGTCTGAGTGTTTCCATAATCCCCCACTCCATCTTCACCATCGAGCCTCCGGAGCTGGTAAACATTTTAATATTCATTGGTTCAGCATGCCACAACACAAAGCCAGTCAGAACTGGCCCCCGCCCATTTAATTAAAGCAATTTATAAATATTTTACATTATAATTATGGAGACAAATTGAACAGAGGAGCTACAATAAACCTTGAAACATTGCATTTTCTGGAAGGGGAGGATAATGTGATTAAAGCCAGCCATGATATATCAGGATATAAATGCCACAATATGGCCAGAGTTGGCTGAAAATCACAGAAAAAGATCAATCAGTTGTTTTTCTTCGGAGTGAGCTCTGTTCCCGTGTTACATTTCATCACAAAAACAGTAGTTATTAACTGTCCCATTCATTCATCAGCCTCTTTTCCATCACTCTTCTTTCTTCTTCTGCAGCCAAAGCAGCAAAACAACACTTAATCAAGAGTTTTGTGCTCCGACTTGCGAGCGAGTTGCTCACCAGCAGCCTGAGCTGAGCACAACGCTTTTCCGGGGGAAGAAAATGTGGGTTGAAATGTAGGAAGGTTGCAGGGAGAAGCAGGAGAATTCTGCTCAGTTTTGAGTGCCAGAGTGAACATCTGTTGGTCAGGGAAAATTAAACAGTTTGCACTGTGATAATATTAATTCACTGCGGGTTGAGTAAATGTTTGGAGAAAATTGTGGGAACGCTTCCAGCATTCTGTGAGGCAGCCTTAGTTTGAAGCCATGCCGAGCACTTTTCCCAGGGCTTCATAAGCTGGAGTTTTATCAAAGCGTCGAGCATCTCCGGATTTCTGATGCTTCCCTTTGGGCTCAGACGGCAGCGAGACCAGTTTCTGACTCCAACTCCAAAGACAGGCGGAGAGGCTCGTTTTATCTCCAACCATGATCATTTTCAAAATCTAACCAGGTACTGAGCAGAGCCTGAACCCAAACAAGTAGTGTCTGGTGCCGAGGTCACAGACCATATAAAAGATGGATGCAGCCACGCTGCTTTTAGAAGCTGCACAAGAGTGGAGACTGCAAAGTTATAAGCTAAAAGTACAAAGCTTGGTTAACAACGAGCTGTGCAGGTGCAGCACACAGATACACAGACACACATGTGCTAATTAGTGTAGAGTTCATAAGAACAAATACTAGAATTTCATTCATTAAAATGAAAGCACAAATCTGTTGGACGCTCTGCACCACACAGCGAGCCAGACAATCTTAGTCAAATAATTCACTCCAGGATCCATAAAATATATTCACCCTGAGCTCAGTGGTCAGGTAAATGGACTCTTATTTATTTAGCACTTTAACATTATGAACACTCTCGAGCCTCATTCACCCAATCACACAAGCGCTTTTCTCTATACCCGAGTGCTTTGTCTAACACGCACACACGGATGCATCAGGGCAGCTCGGAGTTCAGCATCTTGCCCAAAGCTGCTTTGACATGCAGACGACAGCAGCCAGGAAATTGATCCACCGATGTTCCGATTAGCAGACAACTTGTTCTACAGGAGCCACAAGTTAGAACAGGGTAGAGCACAGAGAGGCTAATACAGTTTAGTGTTGTGTTCGCCAGGCTGCAAATGCGCCTTTTAATGCAGTAAAGTTAGGCTTTTTTTTTACATGCGAGTCTATGGGCATTAAGTTAATCCCCACAGACTGCAGTTCCAAACTGGCTTCATTTTTCAGCCTGCAGGACTTCATCGTTTAGACCACCCAGTGTAAGGGTTATGACACAGCTGCAACAATACAACATAATCAGTAATTTCCAAAATACCTATCTTTGTTTCTTTAATTGTTAATCCACCAGTATGTGCAAGCTCTGTAATCAAAACTGTATTTTTTAAAAAAATGTAATTATTGTTATCCATTGTCATTTGCTGATTTACTGTTTTACATAATCATTTTTTGATTACAGTTATTTATTTGCGTTCCTGAACAGACATTTTTATTTTAGTGGTTGTTTCTTATGCCTGATTCTGAGTGTGTCGACTCAAATTTGGATCAAAGAACATGAATTCTGTTTGTTAATCAATATGCGCTTTTATAGTTTAAACAATTTTTTTTTTTACAGATTTCTAAAGTAGTTGTGTTTTCATGTTTGTTAAGCATTGTTTAGTAGCAATTCAAAGCCAGCGTGTGACATCATCCTACAGAACAGGAATATTTCCCACCCTGGGATGAGAGAAGGAGGCAGAAGCAGGAGGATGAAGTCAGATTTAGAGATGTTTTCTTCCAAACTCGCAGACGACATGACGGAAAAGGCAAAGAGCAGCATGAGTGAATCTACCCCTGTCCTTGAGGCAGCGAGTTCAAGCTGTCAAATGTAAGAATAATAAGGAGGAGGAGAAGCGCTGATCCTCCAAACTTAAGTCATAACTCATTTCACACTCGTACAACCACACACACACACACACACACACACACACACACACACACACACACAGTCACAACTGGAAGCCGGCCAGTAAAAGACGGTGGCCAAATAACTGTTGGCCAGTGCAGCAGCTAGGTGCTAAGTGTTTTGCTCAAGGGTACCACAAGGGTAGTTTTCAAAGAGACACTCGCTCATTTGGTAAATCGGAGCGTTGCAGCCAGAGCAACACTTCAATTTGTTCGCTTAAATTACAGGCAGCTGCTGACCAAATAAAAGCACCCTTACAGGTGCTGCATCTGAAATCAAATCCAAGCAACACTCATCACAAGTGCGGCAAACGGCTACGAGAAAATGGACCCGCGGCGTGCGTTCACAGCAGAACTGTTTCTAACAGAGCCTCTGACACGGCTCAGAGCTCCAAATTTCATCTGAGTTCATTTGTCAGCTTTTCCCCATCGGCGCCGCCCTGCAGGGGAAGAGGCAACATGCAGTTTTAGCAACGGGCAAAGTTTGATACTTACAAATTTGTTTTAAGAAGCGTTAACAAGGCATTAGCTATTTAAATATGCATAAAGTTGCATAATTTAAATATGCAAACGAGGCATTCTCTCACTAAATATGCACAGATTTCCATAAATGCTCAAGAGTCCAAGTGAAGTAAAATAAATTCCTAAATGCGCATTTTTGACATTTTATTTCTGTAAGTCTGACTATGTGTTATGGAAGCAAAATAGCCAAAAAATCTCAAGCGCGACCTTTGAAAAAGGAAGAAATAGAAAGTGCTCATTCACTCTTAGAAGAACTGTACTAGTTACTCCAGTTTACAGTTTGCATGATAGTCTTGTTGCAAAAACTTTATGAGAAACATTAGATGAGGAAAGCTGGTAAACCAACTAACCATAAAAAGGGAATTAGCAAGTTTGTCACTTCTGTCACATTCATTTAATTCATAATGAAAATATCAGGTTTTTTGTCATTGCAGCACAGAAGTGGGAAAAAAAAATCAATTCTCATGAATATTGCCAGAATTAATAAGTTTTATTAAGAGTCCAGCTTCTCGCTATAAATGATTATTCTTGACCTCACAAATCTTTACAGCATGAAAATCTGACAGTCCCCTTCACTTCATCATGAAAAATTCAGTGAGACACGTCCACTATAAGACAGAGCCGACATCCAGCACAGCCTACTGCATCTGTGCAGACCCTCTGACAGATACCAGTCACAGCAAGCACACTAGGATCTGTATATTGTGAATATGGATTATTTGTAGGAGTGTGCACTTTCACTAGTAAATGAGCCTCTTGTGATGCTACCAGACGCCCCAGCACAGCGCTTATGTAAGCCAACAGACTTACACAGTCTGTGATAAATGTGAAACACACACACACACACACACACACACACACACACGGTTTTAGAATTTCGTCGGTTTGCATGGTTTTAGCAGCGCCCTTCATCATTTTCGGTAACATACAGCAGTAAA
>VOQJ01004547.1:2869-14705 GCA_015052665.1 Apistogramma diplotaenia
TCCATAATGTCCCCCCCCCCCCAGGCAGGATGGTGAGAGAGCAGGTGGTTAGGAGTCTTGATAGTATGGCATCTCCCTCTTTCATGATGTCAAGCCCCTGGCATTCTGCCAGTGTTAAATGCATGGTCCATTTCTACACCTGTCCTAAGGACATTTTACTGTGACCAGGAGAAGAATTAGATTTAGAATGATTTAACCAACAACCTACAGAGCTGACAATCAACTGCACTGTACTCAGAATAAATATTTGAGGTTTAACAAACAGCAACAGATGTGAAATATTACTCCACTCATTTTCTGCACTTTGAATATTTGTCAGTGAGTGATTTATCAGCTGTCGAATTGGTTGCCACTCCTAGCAGCTCTGAGAACATGTGCGCAAGGGCCAGGATGTAAAAGTGCGAAACATTAGTGACGGCTGACTAACTGAAATGGGGCATGTCCCACACTGACTTTTTCATGTGGAGTCTGAACTTACATACGTCAAGTGCATTTATCATTAGCAGAGGGCTTAAGCTGTAAACATCATTACCAAGTCTAATTACATCTGGGTCCAAGGTCTCACTGCAGACAGACACAGGCACTCAGCACAAGGGCACACTAACAAACACATGCACAGTTATCCAGTGCAAGTCACAGGGAGGGAAAAGAAAGTACAAGAGTTGACTGCACAAGAATATTGGCTAAAAAAAAAAAAGTTTTAAACAGACTTAGCAGTGACAGTGTGGCTGCAAAGAATGCCTTTTGCTTGGACTATTTAATCTGATAGTAAGCAAGTAGAAGTGTATCAAGTTAGACATGGGAGTGCAGCAATATGAAGTCAGTCAGTGCAACTGCTGAACACCTCAGCGTGATGCGCCCAGTGGCAGTGCTGAATCTCTCGGCAGTAGCTATGATCTACACTTCAAGCAGGTAACTCCAACACGACTGCCGGCGGGTCTGACAGGACTGCACTGTATTATACCTCGGACTTCATCAGCGAGGAAGATCTCAATAATGATCTAATGCACTATGATCATCAGCACCCTGCGTTGATTAGCTTTGACAGCTTGATGAAAAGGGTGCAGTGACAGAAAAAGATGTGTTGAGAGATGTGTGAAAGGGAGACAGGGGAAAAGTGTGTAGATATACGCTGAGAGTGAACGAGAAGAAGAGGGGGGAAATCATGTAACGAGTTAGAAGAATTGGTCCTATAACAAAGTCAAACAAGGGAGAATCTTAATCATTAGGAAAAAGTGTGGGATAGTGTGACTGGGAGAGAAGTTTAAATAGCCTACAAACATCCGTTAAAGCAGATAACATAATCAATGTGCCCTTTTAAAGAGCCAGCTAGCAAACGCGGAGCCATTCCTCGGTGCTTGATGTTGCCACCAAAATTATTTTCCCCTTCCATCTCCTCCTTTTTTTGTTAGCCCCACTCCTCCTTTTCCCATCTTATACGCCCTTGCAATGACAATATGTCATGCAATGGATATAATTGCAATAATGCAATTTGGTTTGGAGGCGGACTGAGAGAATAATTGGACTCAACCCCAACGAAGTGACAGGCTAATGATTTAGCATGGCCACTGGCTATTGTGAGAAGCGAGCGCTTTCAACGCTACTGAGCTAATTTCCTCTGATGATGGTCTTAGCGCGTTGTCTTTGTTTCAGCACTGAGGAGTGCATGGCCATGAGGCGGACAGTTAGATGATGTAACCCACCCACCCAATGCCAAACAAACACATGTCTCTTGTCTCGGAGAAGCCACCCACCGTTCTCACTTACTTCATGCATAAACGGGCTTTATTAGAATTAAAGATAAAGCAAATCCCGGAGCAAGACAAAGTCCAAAATGTCCTCATTTCTACAACCTTTCCCATGACATATGAGCTTCACAGGAAAGCTAAGACAATTGCCAAGAGGAGGGAAAGCATTAGCATAGCGATAATAGCTAATTGCATAGAGTTTGTAAGACTTCAAGACCAAGGACTTCAAATTACCGCAGCAATTGCAGTCATCTGAGTATGAAAAATGTGGATGTGTCGGACTTTGAAGTATGAATTATTCCGATGCTTTAGTGTGCAATATTCAGATAGATTCTTATAAAAGTATGCAATGTACAGTCAAAGCAGCTGATGGTACAGCTGTGCAACTTTGTTCAAAGACAAATTTGCATTTGAAGAGTGAGTGCCCATCACTTACACAACAATAACAACGCAGAAGCATTTTCTTAGCAGTGACCGCTGTTGTGAAATGCCACATCTTGATACCTATCCTGTTTGATGAGACAATAATAAGACTTCAAGACATTTTCTTTTGCTTCTGCAAAGTAGAGCTCGTGTGAAACAACCACAGATAAGCTTGTTTCTCAGTCTGCGGACATGATGCGAATGTGAAGCGTGTAAAGTCAAAAGAGGCTGTGTGTGGCTTGTGTGTGCTTGTGTCTGTGTTCGTGTCTACACATTTGCATTGTGCGCGCCTGCGTGTTTGTGGTTGCTGGCAGACTAAGAGCAGAGCTTGAAACCAAGCTGGTGAATTTATTTATATCAGTTCTTTTTATTAGCCCTGCAGCTGGTGAGATGAAGGGGTTACCTCAGTATGTGGTGCGTGTGTGTACGCCTCAGCGTGTGTAAAATCTAATTATTAAGGAATTTCATTCATCCACACTTATATTAGCAGTTTTTTTTAACATTTTTGTACATTCCCTCCTTCCCTACATTACCTCTTTACTGGCTCTGTCATTTTTGCTCCTCTCTCATTCTCCATCTTTCTCCTGTTCTTCCCGTTTGTTCCCCTCGCACTTTTGTAATTCCTCCTGCATCAGTCTTATTCTATCATTTATTTCTATTCATTCGTTCTCACTCTTGCTCTCTGCAGCCATCTGCTCTTTTGTTTGTTTCTGGCTATGCTGTTGTCAGGCACTGGCATAAGGACCTACCCACTATTTCATATAGAAAAGCTTTACAAAGAGACAGAAGCAGACAAGAAAAACTATACCTGGCAAGCATAGAGGTGGGGTCTAAGGCAAAGAGAGAAGCATTTATAAAGGTTGGCACCAGGAAAGCCTTTCACTTTCTCCCCTGCTCTCTCCCTCTCAGCCAGAATCAATGCTCCAAAATCCCCCAAAGCCAGATCCTCTTACGTGCTATCAATTATTCAACCTGCCTCTTTTGTACAACCACTCCTGTTTACAAGGACTGCCTGGCCAATTGTAAATGTTTGTGTGCCCGCTGAGCCCCCATCACCTCCCAACCACACACGTTGATTACACAGTGATTTAGCTCTATTCTGCCATCCTCCACCACTTCCACACCACTCACATCTGCTCTGACGGGGCATCTGTCAGGCTGGCACAGAGGCAGCCGTAGCGGCGGAAAGCCCTGAGCTATGAGGGTGAACAGGGTAGAACGCGATGAGAGACGCCAATCACTGCTTGTGGAGCTTGTCATCTGGGTTGAGGTCTGGCTGAGGGCACAGCATCTGGCTGCCAGTCCCAGCAGATGTGCAGCCACGCTCAGAGGGCTCTGAAAATATGTGTCTAAAAATCATGCTGCTTTACAGCAGCAGAGCACCAGGATAGCTAGTGGACAGAGAGCACAAGCATTGTTTCTCAGTTCAATTTATTATATGAACAGATGAAAACTAAAAAAAATTTTTAAAAAAACTCCCCTAGCAAGCCTGCAGCTCCTATATGTCAGTGAATTTTCTTAAAGTGGATTTTTTTCATCTGTCTTTCTGAAGGTTTTCTCTGAAATTCTTTACACGATGAAGTATTATCTAATTCTATACTGCAGTGTAAAATTAGAGCACATGTTCTATTCAAAGCTCACCTATTTTTCACCTGTACACTAACCTGAAAGCCAACTTTATATTAAAGGGTTACAAAGTCCAAAGCAGATTGCGCTTATATGATATTAAATTAGCAATGATATCATACAGTTTTTGTTATTGGTTTTATCTACCATGCAAATCTGGGAAAATTAAGAGAAAATAGTAATGAAGGTATATTTAAATTCAGATCATTTCATTGTTTAGGTGAAACAGTGGTTAGCACTGTTGCCTCACAGCAAGGAGGTTCCTGGGTTTGAATCCTCCTTGGCTAGGACCTGTGTGGAGTTGTTTGGTGGGAATCCCCGGGTACTCCGGTTTCCACCCACAGTTCAGAGACATGCACTTAGTGCAGTTAGGTTAATTGGTGATTCTGAATTGCCCATAGGTGTAAATGGTTGTCTGTCTGTGTGTTAGCCGTGTAACAGATTGGCAACCAGAAGACCCTGCAGCTGAGAGAGCTTAGATAAGGTGACAGCAACACCAGCCTCACTTTAACACACTATTGGATCTGTAGTTTCTAAGAAGCTGACAATGACTACATGACAAGTATTAACCTGATCTGAAATGGCATGACAGGACAAGACGTCCATTTAATTTAAAAATTGGGCACAAAATCACTGTTACATCATTCAATGATGCATGAAGATGAATGAAGGAAAATGTACTGAGTTACAAATGATTGTAGCACAAAAACTAGCTAGCAGATGGGGAATGAGTTTGACTCCACATTATGCTACAAGTACCACAGCATGGGAGAACTTGCAAGGTCTCTGCATGAAATGACTTTAAAGTTGTAAAATTCAGCACTGAGTCAGTGGAACTAATGGTTTTCTTTGTATTTGATCCTCCCTTGTTCTGTCTCATCACTCTCTCCATACCCCACCTGCCAGGGAAATTTATGAGGATGTTGTTTCTCCACCCAAAGTACCAGACAGGAGACATTTCTCAGGAAAACAAACCATTAATTTGGTAAATAAGGAAGGAGTAGCACACTTGGATAATTAATTATGAATAATGCTTGCATATTTTGCTTTTGTTGTCATTGGTGCAGGCGCTGCAGCAGTAGCAGTCCATTTCTCTGCTTAACAGAAATGCTGGCTGTTTATCAGAGAGTTAAATGCATATTTATGTGCTGTCTAAATGTGGACTCTGTTGTTATATGGTCGGGAGCTCGTTGTATGGCTTGCAGTCATACAGTGTGACAGTAAAGTAAATGCAATATTTACAAAATAGAAGTGGCCTTTAAATAGCATTGTTACTATACCATATTCCCAAGCTAAGTGCATGGTCTCCATTATTATATGCTTCTCCGGGAGAGCAAGAAATGCCTTTACTCAGTAGGCACTGCATCTCATCATATTGTCAGGTGCATATCTGTGGAATTTTAAAGTGTCAGTAAACAGAATTAAATCTGTCACTTCTGCCGCATGTATGCACCTCAAGCCAACAAACACAATGGAGATACTGTGTATCAGAATGTATATTGTTGGAGTTTGATATCTGCTGTGTACATTACCAGTGTTACTGTGCATTCAGCCTTTCAGTATTTGTGAATGTCACAGCATTTGTGCTGAGAAAATTATATTTACCCAGATATGAGATATGCTTACTTTGACTGTTCACTGCCTCCTTATGTAAACAAGACTATGGCGCATGTGTATATAGCATATACATATTTAGTATATATATATATGTGGTAGGTATTCAGAACAAGTGGCACAATGGTAATGGACAGTTAATATGTTAATAATAGCTCCTCAGGCCTCACAAGCACACGCACGCACACACTCACACACTAATGCACACTGCAGGGCCCCTCTTTATCAGTGCTGCTCACACTGGCAACGACACATGCGTTGCCAAGACTGCCAGGCTACGGCCATGCTAATGTAACCCGTTAGTCTAACAAAGGCTCAGGTCAATGGAGCCTCCAGTGGCTAATTGCTTCAGAGAGATAAGTGAGTTTGACGACGCAGCAAGAGACGGCTCAGCGAAAGGAAGCAGTGAGGGAGAAGATGTTAATGTATCCCCCGTTCACTCCACCGTCAATATCGGCCAGTCGCAGGCCTGCCACAAAATGAATATTAAAGACGCTTTTGATTGTTTGTCCTCTTTTTTCCTTGGTTTCATAGAATTTTAATGGGCTATGTTAGGGTGTTCTGTCACATTTTCTATGCTGGGTAAGAGACTGGAGCTAATGCAATTAATCCCCATACCATCACCTGACAGCCAACCAGCTGCAGTAGCCAATAAAACCACGTGACCATGTTGCTGTGCCCCATAATTCAAAATGAAGGGAAATTACTATATTGTGTCCTCGAGTCAGCTAAGTGATAATAAAAAGGCCTGAAGTAATTAGATGCGTTGTGAATAATATGGTTTTGGGCTAAAATGATTTGCTCTCTTGAACGAAACGTTTTGGCCTGAGTTGATTTGTTCCCTCTGAAGTGACAGTGATGAGACCAGTGAGTGCCATCCGGCAACAATAAAACCAATCAGGTCTTCTTCGTCAGCTAATCTGCCTCTGACTTATATTAAATCAGTGTCACTGTGAGACAGCAAGGGTTCTAGCCTCTTCCATCTGCAACAGCGACCTCCTCTTTTCCTCGAACCAAGTCAAGCTGACACCCATCCCTCTGACAGACTCACTTCATCTGAAGATTACCATCCTCACATAAAATGAATCCTGAACCCGTATTTGTCTGATATGGCTGGAGGCTAATACAAATTGGACTTGACAAAATATGATAAATAAGACAAAAGCTTTTCATCCCTTTAGTTCTCTCACTCTAGATAATGAGTGTGCGAATTGCCAACAAGTGTGATGATGGACTCTTGGAGGCGTTTGGTTTGAAGATGCGAGTGTCCTCATGGGAGCCAACCGGGCTTAGTACATAAACAAAGACATACTTAAAACACTCTCCCCTGCTCTCAAACACTACACCTCTTTATCTCTTCTAGGTATCTTGTCATTTTTCTGTTTTCCATTTTTACTCCAGCCATCTATCCTCTCATTAGTGATGATATTCTGCAGACTTTTCTTCCATGCTGCTTGTTTGCTTCTGTGGATCCTACCCTCTGGGTTCCACCAGTTGCTAACCCGTGGAGATGAAAGCTTCCAGTCTCAATGGGGCGTTTGAGGTTAGACCCCCACTGACACACTAAGACACATCCCCTTCCAGTTTAAAACAAGATTACTTTTCACACTAGATAAAATGACGTAAGCACAGTTTATATATGGAATACACCTCTTTCATCATTTTTAAAGCTAGCTAGCAACAAAGGTTTTAGAAGCAGGGTTTAAGCTTAATACTGATAATGTATATAGCCTTGGATAGGCATTAATGTCTGCTTAATTTGCATTCAGTGTAACATCATTAAAGGTGAAAATGGTAATATAAATTCCTTCAAGATACCTCAAGGGTTCTTATCGAGTTTTTTAGACTTTCTTCTTATAAACTAGCACAAGTGGAGTATTGTGTGGACTGGTGTGTGACTTCTCTGCTGCAGAGCCGGCAGGCCAGCGCTGCAAAAGTACATACGGCGCACTCTGCTGATTTTCTCGTTAAATACTGGTGACCTGGGACGAGGTGTGAATCTGTCCCTGGCAGGTCTTTTTTGTCTTTTTAAACACAGGTGAAACTGAAGGTGGACCAGGAGCGTCAAACCCCATCCACCGGGGAGCAGCGTAAATAGTCCTCAAATATTGATTCTCCTGCAGAGAGCCATGTAGGATGGAGGGAGCAAGGCGCCAGGCTCATCTACAGAACATGAAATCTCTGAGGGAGCGAGAGTGGGAAGGAGGGGAGAATAGGAAACAGATCCTCCATATAGTCTGATGTTGCACAGATCTAGAGGCCTTTGCTTGGGCTTATGGTTGCTGTAATTAAGGCTCGTCACTTTCTCTGTGGATTCCAGTTTTCCTACATCCGTGTGTGTGTGTGTGTGTGTGTGTGTGTGTGTGTGTGTGGGCGCGTGCGTGTGTGTGCGCGTGCGTGTGTGTGCGAATGCGGTTGCAGAATGTCATCATATTCCCTTCTCCAAATGGACTATTGTTGCTGATTCGCTGCTCAAGGAAAGAGGGCAGTTTGGTGTGACTGGCCTAACTGCAGTGCTGCACCGTAAGCCTAAAAATATTCCATGTCAGTGTTCCCGAGAGAAGCCCAGTGCTATCCAGGCCTCTCAGTAATGAGAGAGTGGAGCTGCCTGCCACTGGTAGCCCTGCTGTCCCCAAGCTCCCTCTGGCTCAGAGCTCGGCATTGGAGCCAGAGAGTTAGCTGCTCAGCTCCCACAAATTTATCATAGCTCACAAGGCAGCATGTCTGAAAACAGAGGCTCTCATTCGCAGAGGAACAGCCCCCACCAGGCTCACCCTTGGGCACACTAACCTAAGACGTTCACAACTCAGAGAGGCAGAATGATACCGTTTGAGAAATACTTTCTTTTGGATGTGTGTCCACAAGAGGAAAAAAAATGATTTGGAAAGCGTCAGCACAAGAAGCATCAAACTAGTTCAAACAGCTGAGAAATTAAGATACAGTGTGTGGGGTAGATTATGAGAAAACTATTTTATCTGTGCCATCTTTTGTTACAAAGACATTTTGGTGGAGAAGAGAGAGGGAGGGCACAAGAAAGGGACTGAAAGATTCAAAGGGAGGCGAGTGTAAGGCGGAGAATGGGCAGAGATAATGGAGAGATTTATGATGTTTGTCCAGGGCGGTGTGCGATTGCATTCAGTGCAGTAATGATCGAGCCCTGTAGGAAAAAACAACATGTTTGCAAAATGCTGAACTGCCATTATCTGTGGCAATTATTTCAGTACATCTCAATGAAGCATCAATACTGATGGTAATTCAGGAGAAAATGATTAAGCAATGTGTGCACACAAACTTGCGTCTCTAATAAAAGAAGGTAAAAAGAAACCTTTTTATACAGCGGTTTTGTATTTGCAGGGCTTTTGAAGATTACGAATCTGAATATTTAGAGAATGTAAAGGAGAAAACGTTTCCATCCATCCATCCACCCGTCTGTCCATCCATTTTCTTCCACTCATCCAACTAAAAACATTTCCCATTAAAAGAAATAAGAGCATTAGAACAGGTCATCCTCTTTGTTTGAACATTTATGTGGCTCCTTTCAGCAGTCAAAACAGGAGATGTCACAGTCTGAATAAAACAGATCAACGATATATAACTCTGAAGGCCGAGCTTGGAAATTTCCCTGGGCAAAAATGAGACAGATGAATCACCCTTTAATAGTTCATATTGTACCAAGCCGTACGTAAGCGAAGCTCAACAGTCTGAGCCATTTTTAACAAATAACTACTCAGAATTAGTGGGGGTGTAATATACATGTTTATCTACTTCAAGTGTCAGACATTTTACAAAATGCTCACCTTCAGTTTCATGTGACATCCACAGCAAAAAGATGGGCGATATCTAGAAAAACAAAACATTCCCAAACGGCTTCGACTAGTGCAAATATCTTACATGAATTTTTAATATGTTGTTATGATCCTAATGCAATTCCTAATTAGAACTGCAAAATGACTCCTGCAAAACAGCCTTCGTGGTAGTGACTTGACCCCAAAGAGCCATTTGATTCTAATTTACTATTTGCTAGTTATAAGCTGCTATCACTTTCGTCCCCTCCCAGATGATGTCCTCTGCTTCCAGTTCAAGAGGTCTGGACTGCATCCAGCAACACTCTCAGCACCACCTTCAGCTCACATCTTACACTCATCCCAGAAAGCTTTGTTGAAATATATACTTTGAAATGCTTAGTGTTTGAAATCCAACGTCTTTGATTAATCCAAACTGTTCATTATTGGAAAATAAGAGTCACTTTGTTGTCCACTGGTACCCTGATTGTAGTCCACTGGTCACAACAACCAGCATATTACACGCGCTGTACGAGTGGCTCCATATTGCCAAGTGAACATAGTTTGTGATGAGTACATTTTATCCCATTGTTTTGTGATGGATATCTTGACAGCAGTCCTTTCCTTGATATTTTCTCCGTCTTACAGTAAATACAATGTGTGTGAGTCATCCATCCTTTCCACATGGAAAGATTCATGTTCCCTCATGGCTCGTGGCTCTCTTGCTATCGGGTGACCTGCAAAAAAACAAACGCAAAAAAACAATAAGAGATAAGAGAAGAGAATCAGTGTCACAGAGACATCTAATTACATGAAGTGCTTCACAGTGACTGAACAAATGTTTCCATTTGAAAGAGACAATCAGATGCCAGAGGTGAATTTTTAATGTCAAACAATTTCCTCCCCATTTCTGCCTCTGTGTCCTTTTCATTGGATTGAAAGAGCTTGTTGGCATTCTGGCCGGTTGGCTGATTGCAAGAGCCAACAGTGTCTCGACTGTTTAAGCTGAATTTCACGTCTTGGAGCTGCAATGGTTTGTTTACACTTGGACAGTTGAGTTGAAGGCGTATAATTGTGGATGTAAAGAACTTGTTTTCTATCAGCAAACCCAGTCCTGTGTGCGTCCACACTGACCAGATATGGTCATGCATAAAAAATGAATGTCTCTTGTTCCACTTCTGCAAATAAAGTTAGATGCAAGAAATGAACATTTGGATCCGATGGTGTGGTGTTTTTGCAGTTTCTTGTTAAATGATGTCTCAGTCAGGCAAACTATGCATCTTTCTGCAACACACCTACACTGTGTGGGAGTGAAAGAAAGATTGACATATACTGATCATCGTGGTGAATAATATGCTGAGGTGGTGGAAGGAGGTCATAGGAAGAAAGAGGGACCTGGAATAAAGAACAGAGATGCAGGGAAAGTAAGAGCATGGCCATGTGAGCCGTTGCCAAGGAATCGATGTCTCATTGCAACTATCTACAGTGGCATCTGCCACCAAGTCTCCAAGTAACTGCTCGCCAGTCCCAAAGCATCTTGCAAATTCACAATTAACGTCCACTGATGCAGTTAGCTTAAAGGGCTCATCAGACAAGGTAGGAGGGACAAAGCAGAGAGGAAGGGAGTGAAGAAGAGAGATGGCAACGTGCAACAAAATAGGGATAATTGCACCTATCAGTCCCAGAGTTGGTGTTAGGCCCAGGGTCATTAATTCCACTGCCTGTGACTGAGCTCAGCAGTGCCTCTGTTCCTCAGTCTACCCCACTCACCAATTTAATTATGACTCTTAATTGTGAAGCCTCTGTGGAAGGCCCCAGCCATAATGCATTCTAATGAATGCGACAGATGTTGTTCTGTTATGCCGTCTCTTGAGCAATTACTCTTATGGCGCCTGCTCTGCTTTCCCATCCAACTGTTTCTCTTTTTATATTTCACCTGTAAATAAACACCTGCTCCATCCCACGACATGCACTCTGGCACATATACACACACACACACCCCAGTCATCAGACCCACAAATTAACTTTCACACTTCAGCAGATTACAAAGGGCCATGAAGGACCCTCATTTAAATCAATTTATCTCATATGAATTAGCGTCAGTTTACTCGACATCACATGGTGGTTGTGTGGGGTAGAGTGTACAGACATCTTGTGTTTACTGTGACACTTGTTTGTTTTTTCATCTTACCTGAGGAGCTACAGTTACGTACAGCAGCCTCACAAATAACGCTCACCTGGGGGCTTGCCTGTAGATTAGAGCTGTACTTGCTATGTAATTTATAATGATCTCTGAAATAAGTGATTAAATTAGACTGCGCTCTTTTGTGGGTATCTTGAAGATCCAAACAATCTCTGTTTACAAGATCATCTTCATTTGCTTGGTAAGCCCTTCTGAGTTCTTTCTTTTCATATACAGTCAAATACAATGTGAAAACTATCAAGAGTCATCAAGTTGAAAGTTTGTTTACCCAACACTAATTAAGGAAAGATGTTTTGCACACACAAAAAAATCTATTAAACTAAAGATCAAGGTCATTTTTATCTACATCAAATGTTAGTCAGGCTGGTAATGCATTCCTTCATTTCTTTTGGACATCATGTTTCTCACGGGGCTTTTTGATGTGAACACTGATAAGTTTA
>VOQJ01004548.1:3776-15338 GCA_015052665.1 Apistogramma diplotaenia
TTCTCGCTCCTTGTTTATTGTGACCTTTCTGGCGTTTTTTTTTTCCCACCCCCGAAAAGGCCCCCCCCCCCCCGATTGTTCTGTTGCTGATATACATAATCTGTTTCATATTTACATTTTGAACAATTTGCACAGCAGTAACCGATTTCAAATAAACGAAAACGGCATAAAGAACAACATTTTTAAAACAATACTATGTGAACTCTTGGAAGATATTTCAAAAGGAGAATAATGAGTCTTGAAATTGTGAGTTGCCAAAGAGTTTCCAGCTGAGCACATATAGAGAAGTGACAGTCATTATAAGGGCCTTGTGCTTAGGTCCAAGTGTTCTTTTAAAATATGAATGCCAGTTAATATTTTCCAGAGGTCCTTCAACACACGTTTAATGCTCACGTTTTGTCTTCTCCCTATCCAAGGAACAAAGAGTGTTTTCTGTTTCTGCTCTCAGCCTGCTGTGCGAGTAAGGGCCTGGCCAGCCCATTAACACCCACCTCAACATGTTCCATTCCAGCATTGGGAGCTAATTACAAACACTGGCCAGGCTTAAAAACCTCTTATAGACAGCAAAGAAAGAAAGAAAGGCAAAGAGTGAGGCGTTTGAGGGCGTTATAGAGAGAGAGAGAGAGAGAGAGAAAGAAAGAGAGAAATAGAGAGAGAGCTGGTGGGGACCAAAGAGGGGGGCAAAGAGGATAATGAATCCATAGGCAACGCCGTGGCTCTGCTACAGCGTAAATAGTTGTTCGCTGCTTTTGTCGCTCATCAAATTCCTCAAGAGCACAGGCGCTGAAAGGTGTGGCTGTGTTTTATTCTCCTTGTGCCTAACTCTTTCTTTTCACCCTTTCAGCATCTATTCCTGTGCAGTGTGAAGTAGGGGGCGGGTGGGTGGTGGTGCAGCAATGGCCGTGACCCCAAAATGAAGTTGTTTGAATCCGTATGTGTGTGCGTGTACGCCTGTGTGTGACAGACAGAGCGAGCGTTAATGAAAAAAAAATTGTTGTAATCATCGGGGAATGCTGATTTGTAGGATTATTAATAAAAATAAAAGAAACTTTTCTCGTCGTGCTCAGGAATCAAGAAAATCAAATTCTTGTTTTCACAGCTCTAAGATTCCATGAGATTTTACTGTTTTAATTATTTTTCATTTACCTCTGAGATTATATATATATATATATATATGAAAAAAATCATGGTTTGTAAAAACTGATTTGAAAAGGATTTGAATCTTTAAATCTCAGCTCAAAAATCCTTAAAAAGAGCAGCGAGACAAAGCCAAAATAACTCAATCTTACCTTTGTAGCTGTAACTACAAAGATACTGCATTTTTTTTTTTTTTACTGCAAATCTCACTTCAATATATCTTCGCAAAAGACATGTGACACGCATGTGGCTGACTATGGCTCAGAGTTGTGGTTAGCGCAGTAGTTCCCACATGTAACTGTCTCTAATCAAGTCCTGTGCCTCGAAGCCTGAGGCACAAAGATCAGACAGATCTCAAAGTGTGCCATCAACCACAAATTACAGCCCTTGATTTGAGGTTAACTGAGAGCCACTCCTCCAAGAATAACAGAGACAGCTGTAATACCTAGATTGGCAGGAACCTGTGACAGAGCTTAGGAGTAACACTTGGTATCAAATTTGGCATGAAATCAGGTATTGTTACAGAAAGCAGGGGTACGGATCAGGAGTGCTCACTCTCCTTGGATACCGAGTAGATTATTGTTTGGTGGGTTTCAAGAAAAAAAAAAAACCTATGGTAAACTATAAGCACATCCAGAGACACTTGAACACAAAACTCTCTTTTTTTATTTATTTCTTTTTTTTTTTTTTGGAAAACTAAAGGCCTGTGCAGGTTACGTCTCCTGCCAAATACCTTCTAAAGCAACTTGTAAAAATTAAGAGTCAAGACTGCTCTGCCTCGAAAAGAGGCTTCTCTAATGTGTACTTTCTGGCACGTAAGTAAACAAAGCAGGGCTGAGTGGTAGCCTCATAAGGAGCAGCACAGTGACATTCTGGGTGCCAGAGTTTCACTTTTTTATGTCTCGGCTTAGTTTGCAGTCACCTTATCCAGTGCCTTTAGTTACCACATCATAAAGCCGAGGCAGACATTTTCCCCTACTTCTGGCACCTCTTGCTCCTAAATCTGCTTTTCAAGAATGCTTGAACTCATTTGTTAAGATGCAAGCCAAAGTAAAGCAAAAACATTTGTCATTAGTTGGCTGTGGAAGAGGGGTGCCCCAGATGTAGTCCTTGTGCTGGCTTAAATGCAGTGTGTACGTGTGTGTGTGTGTGTGCGTGTATGTGTGTGTTAACCAGCACAGCTCATGTGGCTCATAGGCAAGCAGCCAAGAGAAAGCGGCCTCCTACTGTTTAATGACAATAAATTTACTGCCCCACTCTGTATTGCTCTTGTATTTTGTAAACAAGGATAATGCTCTTTTTAATTGAGCACCTGGTGACAGAATATGACCTTGCTCACGGTGACACTTACCTAAACGACTTCATTCGGCCACAGGTCAGGAGAACAACCCTAATCACAAGAATCTGCAGTCTTTGTCGAATTTTATTTACTGGGCAGCAGTTATAATCTTTAAATCCCATATAAGCAAAAACCTCTTTAGCCAAAAAAAATAAATAAAAAAAATACACAAACCAAAAAAACCCTCTTTTATTAAAAGATAAGAATTATGTATTTCATATTTCATCTCACTAAATGTGGCTCTTTTCTATAAGTAAAAACTGAAACCCCTTTATTATCACCTCAAAAGAGGGATTATGGCTAATTGAGCATTGTAGCCAGATAATTGGGCCCGAGGACCTATCCACATGGAGAGAATAACCCTCCTAGTCTGATTCTGAAAAAGAGACAAAGCCAGGGGGAGGAGTAATGTGAGTTGAGGGATTCTCACCAGCTCTTGTGAGAGCTTGTTTCACATACACAGCTCAAAGTGGAGCTAATAACTTAACGCTAGTGTGTTTTCACTCTTGAGGGGTCTTTCTCCTTGGAACTTAGAACATTCTCCCAGATCCTTTGGTAAGGACTCTTGAGGGATTTTATTGAGCTTGCCAAATTCTTTACAAAGACTTTCCCTCTCTTTATCTGCCTCTGTGTCTCGCTCTCTCACAGACACACATTAACACTCTCGGTGTGTGCCACAGAAAACAACTCATAATTATAAAGGATTAAACAGCATAAAGCTTAAGTTAGTTAGACACAGCTCTAAATATGTGATCCTGCATTTCAAAATGGAGGAGGAAGAAGAAGAAAAAAACTTTAAATATGTCTAGCATTTTTGTGATATAGCTACTTTTTTGGTTCAGTGGGTAGAATAACAAGTATAACTTTCCTAATTGGGGAAATATGCAATAAATTATATTTTGCTAATGACCTACAACACTTTTTTCTTTGACTGAACAGAGGATCATATTAAAGTGTTGTCTAAAATTGTCTGCAAAGCAATCATTTAAAATTCACTGTGTAAACAAAAACAAATTAGTAACCAGATACCGGATTACACTGCACACTCAAGAAAGGAAGCAGATTCAAAGTTCCCATGCCATTATTGGGATTGTCACGTAAAAGCATTTTTTGAAGGTGTGACAACCCCCCCCCCCCCCCCACACACCAGCCCCGCCCTCAACCTTCTTCACTTGGAACTAGGAAAACCAGTACAGTAAGAAACATAAGACGGCATCAATCATGCTTTAGCATGCTCAAAGGCCAAAAGTCAGTAAGCTCAAATGGAAAATTGCTCTTTAAGCTAAAAGCTAAGTTAGCAGAAGTATGTTTTACACTGCTAATGGGGTCTCAATCCTCTTGCAGTGACCCTTGTTCCTCCACATCCTCTTTAAGACAAACAGCTCTAAACTTCTCTTCTGGTGTTACATGTCACCAGTCCAGGTTTCTGATAGGGTGAAAACTTGCTCTTCAAGCCACAAGTTTAACTTGGTTTTTGACTTGATAAAAGAAAGAAAGATCCATCCATCCATCCATCCATCCATCCATCCATCCATCCATCCATCCATCCATCCCTGGTAAGTAGCTACTCAGAGAATAAACACTTGGTCTTTCCTCATTTATAAACAAAAATATTTGATCACATTCTCTGCAGTCAGGATTTCAGTCACTGCTGGCTGCATATATAACATACTGTAAATATTGAACGAGTCAATACTATTTAAAAATGACAATTTATGTTGGATCAAACACACAAAGAAAGTTTTTTGTTTTTTTTTTACAATAAAACACTATCATCGTGACAGAAGAAAAAGGAAAAAAGTACATACTGTAAAAATTGTGAAGTACTGCATTACATTTTTTGCAGTTTTGTCTATTTAAACCATATAACAGTAGATGTACAGTTGTATGATGTACTCATAATCGTTGCCAGGTTTCAGATGGAATCATGGGTAAGGATGTGATAGTAAAAGGTCACAGGAAAATGTATGGGGAATAATCACTAAAGCAGCATCACAACACAGTATGTTGCCTTCTGTTATTATCATATATTGTAGCATTCTATTGATGGTGAACCTGAAGGCAACCCCTGGGACCAAAGCCCGATAATTCTAAAAAGGTCAAAGATTTGCTTTGTCTAAATTTTCTCTAAATGTGACTCATAAACAAACTGTTTACAACTGCTTTGTGCCAGCGCTTGAGGAAATGAAAAATGAATCATTGGCTACTGTCAGTGGTGGTGCCTGTGGGGAATGATACAGTATTTGATTCATGGAATACCCTAAGAAGAGATATTTTTTTAACCACAATATGGAAATGTAAGCTATTAGCAAACTACCTACTTGTATTAGTATTGCATTAGTGTTGCATCATTTTTGACATACCCTTAACCTGGATTTGACTGGATGCTCTCAACAGAAAGCACTTTCACAGCGGCGTGCTGAGTTTTGTGTTCAGTAGAATTTGCTGCATGAGAATGTTTTATGGAAATCTCAAATTCCCTTTCCACTGACCTCTCCACTGAACACAAACACTCGAGATCGTTGCTACTACACATCCGAAACCACAAACATTCTTCAGTTTATAGATGCTGCATCAGCTGACTGTGAGTCAAGAACCAACCAAAAAGCTGTTGTGTAAAAAGTCAGATGTGTGACAAACTAGAGGGAAAAAAAACCCCATTATAAAGTGTCTTAGTAAGGTGTTGAGCCACTAACACTTTCCACAGCGTGTCGTGGCCACTGGATCCCTTCACTGCAGGGATTAAGGATTCAGGTTGTTTTACTTTCATTTTCCACCCATCTGCAGATAAAGTGTTCAAATGTATTTCCCATTAACCCAAACACGAGCACACAGTTTGTAAGAAAATAGTTCAAGCTAATTTGATTAGATAACAGCAGCGTTTCTTATGCTGTGGTTAAAGGTTTCAGCACTGTACAAAGGGTCCAGTGGAAGCAGTAAGCAGTTAAACCACAGTAGCAGAAAGGTTAATACACTCAGCACATGTTGCCTCTTACAACAGGTGGTGCAGCACCATCGGCGGCTCCCAGCATTCCAGCTTTTACATGCTGGTGGCCCCTGGTATTCTGGGATTTACGCGGCCTCCCCTCCTTTCAACCACAGAGGCCTGACTGACAAGCTAATCGTTGGGCTGGGATCCCCTCAGCTATTGATTCCACTGCAACACAACACCTCCCAGTCAATGAAAGTGCAATATAATGCTTGAGCTGCAAAGAAAAGGGGAGTATTAGCGTGTTGAGCAACTGGAAGAAATTTGCTGCTGCTGCCTCTGCCGCTTGCTCCTCGCTGCAGCTGCTGGTAGGTAGAAACAGAGCGGCACAAATAAAGTAGGGAAAAATGTGTCTCAGGGGGTAGAAGCTTGAAGGGGTAGGTTATTAAAAGCCACAAAGTGGAGCCCATGCTGGGCATAGAGAAATAGCCACAGCATGGTAGAGGCACAATAGAAAAGAAGGGGGTCTGCTTTCTAAATTGTTCTAATCCTTTGAGTGTTTTATTTCATTTGGTTTTGTAGTTTAAAAACACTGCTTTGGACTGTGCACATGCTTTTGGCCTGACTACAAGACATCTAAAACTGAAGTGTTTGTTAGACTATATATATATATGTTTTTGCGAGACAAAATGACATTTTTATACGGTTTCATTCAAAGTGTAAAAGTGCAAAAAGACTCAATTTACCTCAGTGGAAAAAACAATGTATTAAAAAGTTCTTACAAGTCTCCTCACATGTTACTGTGGAAAACAATGCGCCACTAATTTTCACCACGTTATTTGATCACTCCTTTTACTTTTAAGAATTCAATACAAAGCTACTCTAAATATTGATCTGCGAGGCACAATGGCTGCAACAGTAACCGCAATTAGTCGTATTACTGTTGGTTCCAGTCATTTAGTCAAGTATCCAATTTCCATGCTGTGTGAACACTTAATTAAAACAAATGTGTTACAAATATATATTGGGGATCAGCAGCCTTCAAAAAGCCTCTTGTGGCCCGGCAAGTCAATGCAACAAGGAGGATAGCAAATCAATGACACTGGTCAGTTATGCCACTGGGATTTAATCAAATGTGAATACTGACAATAACACCCAGAGAGGACAGTAAAATTATGGCTAATAGCCTCTCTGGGAAAAAGACCAAACATGCTGTTTATATCCAGTAAGAATCACAAAAACAACTGTCAAACATTCTTCATTGCAGACTAAATTAAAAATGGTGAAGGGCTTTTCAAAAGCACACAGCACTCAAACATTAAAGAGAGCTGACTGGAGCGTTCATATCAGTGTTTGATGGGTGGTCGTGCTTTCCACCGATTTCACGAGTGTCCTTTAGAATTTCCATTTGAGTAACAATGTACTTACTGTAGTGTCACTGTGACCTCTTCTGATATTTGTGGCCTGTTTATATTTGGTCTTAAACATGTCAAGATAATTGAGCGGATCATATTTGGACACAGTCAGAGGCCTGTGTTATTTGTCTCTCAGTTTGACATGCAAATGAGTTATTGGTAGTGCAGGCCAAAGCTGCGACTACTGTATAGCATAAAAGCAAAGGTCGGGAAAGTTCTTCCATGTACACAAGGACAAACAAGCAAACATATAGAAATGCTGCACATTGATTGTGCACTGAATAACAAATCATGTGGCTAACAGGAAGAGGCAAACTACGGCGTCAAAAGGTCAAAGTTATGCACTTGGTACTTGCAAAAATGCACTCCAACCTGCCCGTCAATTATTTTGCAACACAGTAGCCATCAAATTATGTCTTCTGCAAATGCTATTCAAACATGCTTAATAAAACCAATTAACCGTTGCTGTTGTTTCTCTGACTTTTGGGAGATTTCATTTAGTATTGTACGTGTTGGCTCTCATTTGAACGAGGGATTATGGTCATTCCTCAAAACCTTACATTTAAAAGAGTGAGCTGTAAGGTGTGTTGTTCCTATGCCAGTTGCCAGTGCCAATCAAAAACTGGCATCCAACCTTATCAACTATGTGCAAATAACACATTCACAAATTTTCATTTTCTCACCACGTTTTCTTTTCCTATTCAAACTTCTGCACTGAGACTTACCTCGATATGGTTTTTGCAACAGGAAATTTAGGTTTAGCCATCGTTAATCGCTCATTTAATTAGTCAGTCAATAAAAATGTATTAATTTTAATCACATGCAAAGTTGCAATGCGAAGCAAGGTAATTCTAAATCCTACAGAGACCCCATCTTCAAGCATCTGGGTCACTCTGTAAAGGATAGAAGTGAGATCCTTAAATGGGGCATCTCTCTCACTAAAGAGTTTAGCATCAGTGTGATTTTAGTCCATTTTAATACTCACTGCTGACTTTTAATAATTTCTGATGACGAGTGTCCAACCTCAATAAAAGTATGGCTCTCTCCAAGAAGCCCCCAGTCGTTTTTACTGTATTCAAGGTAATGAAGGAATCAGTAGCAGATGGTTAGTACACCATAAATAGCATGGATAATTAGATAACCTGTCAAAATAGAAATCTGCTGTTTGTTCAGTTAGAGGGAACAAAAACTACCAGTCCTATACGTGATGGCCCGAGTTTTCTCGGGGTTGCCGCACAGAATTCCTCAAAGAGCTGAGCAGGTGATCACACCGTCTTTAGTTTAATTACTGGTTACTTTCTGTTTAAGAATGTTTCCCAGTGCCAGATGTGTTAGTAGACCAGATGCTGAAGTGATACCAAAATGCATATAGTATAAATAGCACAGACCTGCTCTTCAGATTATGTTCAAATATATTCAAAATGTTTTACCTTTACAATTTGCAGGAAAAAACGATGTTTGATTTGAGAGTGTACGGGGACACAAGTGATAACAAAAGGGCATTTCAACAACCTGAAGACAATATGATTAAAACCTTTTTGAAAAGAGGAAGTGGAGCTTATTTTTATGTGTGAGCCTCCACGGAGCACTTTCCCTGTGAACTTGAACAGGGAATGATGGGTTGAAAGTTCTTCTGAGATATATTCCTTACGTTATGTTACAGCTAATGATCTTATAACTCAACTTTATGGACTTTTTATAATGGACCAGTCTGTGATTTATCACACTGTAATGCACTTTCAACTTTAAAAAAAAGATTAAAAAAAACATGCACTAATAGAACAAAAGTGCTTGACTGTAGTCTGTGGATGTTTGAGTTGAATCCAAATTTTAACAAGTAAATAAACATGTATGTAGCGCTGCGTGATTCATAGTTGAAACACGACGGCAGCTATCATTATTCCTTGGCTTGTTTTCTCAAATTGTTTTAATTGGATATGAGAATCTAGGTTACTGTTTTTCAGGTCATTCTCAGGGAAACATGAGCCAAAATATCTTGAAGTAAGAGGGCCAAACGGTTTTCCGAACATTCCCTCTCCCCTAAAAATGAGCCCGTGCTCTGCATAAACAGTATTGCTCTGACCACATTTTTCAGTCCTCAGCCATTTCTAGGACAAGTCTGGACCCCTGGGAGTTTACAGAAATATCCACAATATCAGAGAGGCTGGCTTTTTCTGAGCATCACCTTTGTTGTTTCCAAAGGCCTCAAAAGTGAACTGGCGCTGCTTGACTTGTGACAACAAATGGGATTAAAGCCCTGATAGCCACAGGATTGTGGAGCTGGCAGCACTTTGCAATTCTTACCACTTTTTTTTATTTTTAAAGAAAATGCACAATATTTCATACTTACTTCAAGGCAATATCATGACCTGCTTTCAAACTGCATTACACTGCAATGAACCACAAGTACACACATGTAAAAGCAGATGTCAAATGTCGCAGAATGAATAGCATTTACTTAAAGCTTTAAATCATCCACACAGTCACAATAAAGCTGCCTCTCACACAGTACCTTTACATGAAAGGCTTAAAGGTTTGAGGAATTAAATACATAACTGATTCTGATCAGTGAAATGCTTTACTAAAATTGTGGATTGTAACTTTAAGAATGAGACGAACAAGCCTGCGATGTGGGTTTCCCTGGGTTTTATTTAATTTAAGGCTCCATAAAAAAACTAAATTAGATTTTCCTGTGTGTTCTCAATTTATTCACCATAGTAATCTGAGTAATTTGCAACATAATGTACAATAGGTTTCAGGAGTTTTAAATGTTTCAACATTTCATGACAAATGTAAAAAAAAAAAAAAGGTTTTCGGGCCAGTTTGGTAAGTCAAAAGGGAAAAAGAAACTCCCTAAGTACCCTTGAGCCTCTTCACTGCACACGGTGTTGTTACATCAATGCTATTTGGAGATTTATAGCAGGCTTACTTTACAGTACTGTACTCTAACTTTCTTTAACTCTCAGCTTTTTCCAGCTATACCATTTGTTTGCACCAGAGCTTTCTCTTGCTATGAACTAAGGATTCAGCAAAGGTTATCTTCTATCCATCCAGCTAAATAAAGAAATAAAAAAAATTAAAAATTCATATTATATATATATATATACACACACACACACACACACACACACACACACACACACAAAAACTAATCTCTGCTGATTAGTTGATATCCAGATGATGGGCCTAATGAGACAGAAGTGTTTACATTGATAGGAGCAGAATGCTATCTACTGTGTGCAAAGCCTTTGGCAGGTTGATTAGTAGAGCATCAATACTTCACATCAACTGTATCTGCAATATCAATTTTTGTTGTTTTAATTGTACTGCTATACCATGATATTGGAAAGAATAAAAAAAAACAGTTTGATTGATCTCTAATGATCAGCAGCGCCTGATATGTAACTCAGACAATTCTGCTTTGATTTGGATTTTCTCATTAATTATGCTTTGGGAAACAAAGACAAAAAAAAACAATATTGGTAGTCTGTACAGGCAATGAGCAGTAAAGCTAAGAAACACTTACAGTCCTGCAGCATGTAACTTTGAACACTCGAAATGTCAGGCATAGCACAGCAAATTACTAATTTCCTGTCTGTGTGTATGGCAGCAGGAAGTTAGGGATACATCCTCCCCTCTGGCTGAAGGGAAGGAAACAGTGTGAATGGACAGGAGATGTCACTGACCTCTCTGAAGCGAGTCAAGGCTTGACCTTGAAGTCTAGCTGACTAAACAGAGGACTTAAATTACTCTGGCTGACCATAGATATCTCCACTAAAGTTCTCTTTTGACCTCTTTGTTATTGTAATAATTATTTTTTATAGAAGTAAAAAAAAAAAAAATACATACAAACTGCTGAAGTAATTTTTTGCTAAAATTGTACATTATTTTTAAGTTTTCATAGATGATACATATTAGTTTGGATTGCATTCTGAGACAGATGAAACAGCGATTATTATCTAAATCTATATTAGGTTGTTGAAATAGCTTACAACTTTTAAGTCATCCCAGCGCCCGTCGCACAAAAAAACTAACATGTTGCACGTGTTAGATCATAAAGGTAAGAAGCAACTTCCTGGATTTATGAGTCTACAACACGGGATGAAACCATTTGGTTTTTATTATTCCATTTACTCTTAGCTGGACCACAAAGTGGTTCTGAGAGCTGTTTTATGTATTCAGCTGCCTTCCCCTCAACAAGCATGTGGAGCCGCTTAAATAAACCATCAACCAGAGCACAGCTGCAACAACAACCGATCGATCGGAGGCAGGTTACCGTCTGAACATTGCGCCGCCAGCACGCTGGCTTCAGCAGGTGGGGTGGGAGTTGTAATTTGCTGCTGAAGGGCTTTTGTGCCTGCCTGACTCCAGAAAAACTGTAACTTGTGCCTCCCTTGATAGATAGCCATGAAGGCTGATAGAATGTGTGTGTTTGGAAGAGATTCGCCGCTGTATAAACAATCGACTCCCCACCTTCCACAACATCTGGGAACTCTCAAGTATTGAGGCAGAAACAAATAACCAGGGACTTGTTAGTTTTTGATTAGATTTTAAACAACTCATCATGGCTCATAGAGTTCCCCTCACTGTGCCGCGAGGGCAGTCACACAGAAATACACAAGAATAAAAAAAAACGAAACGCATAATGGCAAGACTAAAAACAAATAAACATACAGAGCTCATCATTATTCAGACTTGTTTTTTTTTTTTTTTTTTTTAAGAAAATTTAAACTACATGTTTT
>VOQJ01004548.1:25166-36579 GCA_015052665.1 Apistogramma diplotaenia
AAAAAAAACACAACAGCAACCAAACAGCAACAACAGCTCAATAACTGTAAAGTCATGCCATCAATAAGACAAGATGATATGAATATGCCCGTGTCAGTGGAAGTCTGATGCTCAAGCATGATGTCTGATCAAAGCCAGTTTCACATTCTCAATGTCAGGGAAGAAAAAGGCAAGGGTGCACTTTAATAGATTAAACATCGAGAGCCAGACAACCGCACTGCCAGAGAGGTGCTGATGGATGCAGTCGCATTCAATATGAATGCATGCTGGATTGCGACAGAAAATAAAAACCACACTGTGTGAAACACGGTTTAGCAGATATGCTAAACATATTTAGAATAAAAACGTATAGGACTTCTCAGAAAAGGATGGGAATACTTATCCACCATAAGAGGCATCATTATGGTGATTGTTACATCCACAACTATATGGGTTTTTTTTTTTGCTATAGTTGTGGTTTGATAGATAAACCACAACTATTTTTTTAAATATGGGATTTATCTTAAAATATCAGTTCCCTGTGTCTTTATTTTACTCTTTAATATTTATCAATACTCATCAAATATCAGACCATAATTACAAATGACTGAAGCAATTTTTCTCTGGTGGCCATACGTCAGCAAACAAAGCATTCTGATTGAAAAGAGGAAGTGTGTGTGTGTGTGTGTGCGCGTAAGAGCGAGAGAGTGAGGAAAAAGGAGAGTGGGGGGTTGTTGTGCGGAGAAGCTCAAACTGAACACATATACAGGGAAACAGCTGCTTCACATTGCTAACCCCTGGAACAATGTGAAGATAGTATGTTTAGACAGGTTTGGGCAAGAATAGAGGTCACCAAATCTTTAGGCGAGATGTCAGTCCTAGCTGTCAGCCACTGGAAACACTGCAAAATAATATTAGTCCTCACTGCCATCTACTGCAGTTTTACTGTGCTCTAATCCTGCAGGTTGATATATTAAAAAAAATAAAAGATCTGATGAAATGACAGTTGCTCCAGTGACTCAGTTCACTACAGGGGGCAGAAAACCTGAGACTGATGTTTCCTGCACAGAAATACAGGAAAAAAGTATATTGAATATCCTCCTGAGACCCGAGCTCTTGCTTTGGATGCATTTGAAATTTTTTCTACCTACAGTATTTGGGATGATTCCCAAACTCTATGTCGTTACTTAATTACACAGTTGTTACATATTGCTTTGTTTTTTTTAGTCATATATAAAGCACGACACAATAAAGCCACGGATGTGTAACAATATTGAGCAGAAGGTGCCTTTAATGTCCCCATGTGAGGATGGAGGGTTTCAGGAGGTTAACACAAAGTCTTCAAAGAAGTTTGACAATACTGATCATAGTAACTGACAACTTCACAGCAGATTAGTCAATCTTTAAGCGAAGCTACTGATTTTGATTTTGGCACCTGTTTATTCTGGCTTGTGCAATAAATCTTCATGTGCATGTGAAATAAGAAGAATAGTCTAAGATGACCATACTAAGTCTATACCTATATACAATAAAAATAAAATAATGAGCTGACATTAAAAAGTACCAGCAGCCTAAGCTTACTGCACAGACTCTGACAGAGCGTGCTCCCGCTGTCAACATGTATGTGTGTTTCTGACATTTAAATTCGTTTTTTGTCTAAGTTACACTTTTTAGATCTCCTTCAAAGCTCAGCTTCACTAAATTTGCTCGGACTGCAGCATCCGTGCAGCCTTTTGAATGACTCTGGAATAATGCTGTTAATAGCTATCTGTCCTCAAGTCCTTGACCTCTTCGAAATGTAAACACGTTTTTTACACCACTCTCAGCACTCTTTGACCAAGGGAGTTTTGTCGACAGTGGGGCCCAGAGATAAGCAAGCAAGGGCTGAACCTGTTCCGGCCTGCACTGCCCTCTGCAGCACCTCTGCTCCAAACTCAAGTCAGATTTCTCCTAGCCCTGCCAGATCACATGGGTTAATCTCTCCTGACCCTGACTCCTCAAAAGCACAAGCCTGGCTCTTTTGGATTCATTCCCTTTGCGAGTGCAATGCAGTGCCACGGAAGCAGACCCCACACACATCCCCCCATGTTCACTGGCACCAGTTTGCAGACTTCAGAATAGTGAAGATAAGGTACAAGAATGTCAGGAAGTCCGACACCAATGAGCGGTATGGTAAACAAACAGCTGCAGACGTCTGCCCGCATCCCCTGCCTCTTAACGACCTCCAATTCCACCCTTTTAAATGTCAAGCTGTGAAATATGGTTATTTGGTGGAGCTATTAGTCACAAAAATCATTCTGCATTTACTGAACAGACAAAAATCTGAGATATCAAAACACTTATTAGTGTATTATGCTTTCATACTGTACAAAATTAAATTAATATTAGAAAGCAATGGTTTTTAGCTTTCTACAAACAAAATATATAAATGGTTTAATCATGAAAGATATAACTCCACAACAATATGAGTTATTTCAAATCTATCTAAAATCAAATCTATGAAAAGTTATTGCAGCATTTGTCATTAAAAGGGCAAGTATTGATTATATATTGCAAAGCTATAGTAGCTCTACACCTAGAACTCATTTATATACGTGCTGCATGCTTAGTCAAACAGTCCCACTGCAGAGCCCTGCCAAGCTAGCTAAGTACATATCACACCATATTGTGTGTGACATGTCCACAGAGGTTGTAGGCAGTGCTGAGCTGGAACACTGACAATTATATATGCATGGAAGGTAAAAGGAACAGAGCTGGATTTCTACTGGGAGACTAACGCTCTTATATCCTTCCAGGGTACTTTGATCCCTCCGGTGTAGTGAAGCAAAAAGCCAATCATTCTTAACCACATAAAAGTTAACAGAGCATGGCCTGGTATTTAGCTTTATGTTTATCTGTGTTATTAATGTGGGCAAGAGGAGCGTGGCCTGTCACTGCGGGTCAGACTGGCAGGTGCTGAGCTCTTCTGATGCTGTGATTTCACAGCCTCTTTGCTCTCTGCTTCAGGTGAGTGAAATGATGCTTGCTATAATAGGGGAATTCAGACCGGCAGGTGTAGGAGTAGCACATGCCTCCATGACAATTGCCACATCAGAATCGTGGCTTTACACTTTTTGCACCCCCCCCCCCCAAAAGAATAAAGCTTTTTGTAATTAATGTGCTAAGGTTTAGAAAAAAGATAATTTGTTGATATGTTAATAATAGGCAGTGCTTTGAGAAGAGATAGCATCTGGGGGACAAGTGAGTGGCAGTGGGAGAGTGCCAGATAAAGAAATGTGAGCATATTTTTACACATTGTCCGAAACCACAGGCAATCCTGATGAAGACGATAGAGAGAGTCTCTGATTAACCATCCGGTAAGCAGGATGTATGTCCCTGCCAAAGCAGACAAATGGAACTATTGTAATGCTATGACAGCCTTTGATCATTTCTGTGTTCAGGCAGATATCTTCATCAGAACTCCTCCTTGTTAAAGCTGTCACACACTAGCAGCCATAAATATTTGGATTAGAGTCCATGGGCTATCAATATGCAATAATTACACTGAACATATGAGCATCCTCGGGCAACGATCGACATTAAAGCACATAATTTGTCTTTCTATTTGATTAGATTTCATTTTATTAAGCACTCTAAGATCCTGTGAATGGGTATTTAAATATAATTTCAATTTAAATGGCACATTAGGAGAATAATTTGTTATATTACTCATAATAACAAGTTGGATTCTTATTGTCTCAGATGTGTGCTAATCTGCAGCATGTATATCACTGTGCAGTTAACTAGAAGGAGAGTGAGAGACTGTTTGACCTATAGCAGACATCAGAAAACTTTTCACAGCCAGAAGCCCATCTGTATGGTTCCACTGAATATGCATGGGGCTAAATATGCTGCGGCCTGAGCCATTAATAATCTTGTCATCATAGTTCTCCAGTACATTCAGTTTTTGTCTAACTTACTTCCCAAACCTCTGAATTCTGCCAACTTCCCATTGCTGCAAATGTCACAGTCTGAGTCAAAAAAAAAATCGGAAAGCTGCTGAAAGGAAAGCAGCGGTTTACTTTACTTTTGTGGGATTAAACATTTAGAGACTTGGCAAGAGACGTACCCACATACTTACAAAGCACCTCCTGGCTGTGTACAGAGAAGACACTTTTGGTATGTGACTGTGTGCGCATGTGGGAGCTGACCTGGCCCTGTAGTGAGCAACTATTAGGAGTGAGAAAACGGGGGGTAAGAAGACTGACGCAAGGTAGCATTTGCAATTGGGAGGTTTTGGTTTCAGACTCTCCAGTCATCAATCATCCCAGGCCTATTCTGTTCTTTGACAGCTCACTACAAGGCTTGACATTTAACACTCACGACCCTGGATCAGGCTTTGCTTGAGACCAGAGACTTCAAAAACACAAAAAAATTGAATAGAATGACACTTTTCCCCTCTTCAGTAAGTGGTAGAAGTGAAGCAAAGCAGATACAAATTAATAATTCCCATCTGCATTACACTTCAGGCTGGTGAAATTACTGCTTAAGGCCCCATGTTACCCCTTTGCCCCTTACTTTGACATACACAAAACAGCTAAATGAGAAAGCCAAGAGGTCTCTAGGCCTATTAGACTAAATGCTAGTATGTTTTCTTTTTTTTTTTAAATGTGTGCATGGACTCTGTGAACTTTGTGAGAGGCAGCTTTGAAACTACAACACACGAAATCATTAGCAATGTTTAGGAAATGGTGAACCACATGTATTTTCATAGCTTAATGTTTCAGTTAGCAACGCAGCCTGATGGAATTCGGATTAATTGTACACTTTCAAATTACGAGGGAACATTTTTCTGTCCTTAAGCTTCCTCTGATATTACACTCACTCAAATTTCCGAGGGGAAATGAGCTTATGCTTTGTGACCACATTTGGTTTTCTGCCTTTTTGGGTCAGTAGGTCGCTATAAACAGTAATAATAACGAGAAAACACCGCCCAGATAATAACTGACATGACCTGACATCAACTGGATAACACAGTACTATGGCCTATAAAATACCAGATTTACTAAATTTGAGCAGGCTTTTTTTCCCAACATGCACATCTGTCAGTTCAGGGATATCACTATGTGACCTTACCAGAACTAGAAGCATTATATAGCAAACACCTCTCACTTTTCCTCCCCGTTTCAGACATATATGCACAGGCCTGACATATAACTTGATAACAAGCACGATTTTCATTTACACCGTTTTCTCTGTGTCTGGACGAACAGAAACCTCACTGTCTTCCTTCCCTCGTGGATTTAGTATTTGTGCACTGATAGCATCGCCCGAACATCAGCGATATCCATTCACTCTTATGTCAAGGAATTGATAGCTTGTTTTGGATTGTGTGAACCACAGAAAATCGCTTCCATCTTTGTGTGTGATACGCTCTGCTTTCTGCATACTAAACATGTTGCCAGACAACTGGTCATGTCTTAACTGTGAAACTGGCAACTATTGTTCGTGCTACTATTGAACATGCCTCTATCGACTCCAAGGGCAACCTTTCATCGTCCAGAAATCTTAAAGTCTTTAAAGTTACAACAAATATGAATACATAAGTGCATATGTATATATATATATATATATAAATAAAATACCACAGTTTAAATGAGTGTATTGCAACTTGTTCATAGGAATACTTTAGCATTTCTGTCACTCATCACTTTCACTTTGTTCTGAGGAGAGTGCCCAACATACAAAGTAGGCAAGATGCACACATGTGCAGACACATTTTAAAAACACACACACATGCACGCACACACACACACACACACTCAGAGTAGGACAGATAGCTATCCAGGCGATTGGTTGTGATGTCATCATAGAAAACCTCTTTTCTGTGGAAGATTCATCAGATTATGACCAAAGCCAAGCCTTTCTTGCAACACTCCACTAGCTGCACCATATGGTTGGGTCCTAAAGCCACGGGTGGAGGGTTTAATGACAGAGCGGATGTGCAGCGCACATGCCGAGGGATGTTGGGGGATGGGCTAAAAAAAACACTCATCAAGTCTTTGGCCTGGAAAGGCTGCACAAGGTCAGCTGTGCAGCAGGGGCAGGTTGAGGGAACCAGACACATGTCTACAACAAAAGGCAGGTGACCAGAGTGCAACTTTGTTGTGGAAAACACAAGAGAGAAAAAATAAAATATATTTTAGGATCAAGTTTCCCTTACTTACTATGTCAGTCCTCAAATCACAGTGCTGACCCGTTTAGCGATTAATAATAACATCTTTTTACAAATACACAAGGTCGATAGTAAAGGCATATGACCAAAATAGTGACATGGAGATCCAATCCTCTTGGCAAATATGCACAGCTGCCAGTGTAGGGTGTGGGGATGAGTAAACAAAGATGGACTCATAATTAATGTTTACTAAGGCTGATGCAACTGCATGACATTTCTACTGCTGCACGACTTGTCCACTGACCACAAATGATCTCTATAAACAATTTCTTAGTCTGACATCTCTCCTTTAGAGCTGAAAGCATGTTTAAACATAGATTAATTCTCTCACCAACTGTGGCTACCTAATGCTTCAACAGCCAGTTTGACTTGATGATGGAAAAAGCACTTAATGCAACACTAAATTCAATTTGATTGCATCTGATTTCTTGCCTTCTGAGCATATGTATATTTTAAATCCCGAAGTTTTGGGAGTATTATTATTATTTTATTTTTTTGGTGCATACCACTACAGGCTCAGCTTTAGATAATATTAGCCCAGCAGTGGTGAGGTGGGACATGGGTCAGGCTGAAGAGTAAAACGGCAGGGCAAACGATTGATGGAGTTGTGGTTGGTCTATAAAGGTCTGGAAAGAGTGCTTGGAGATAATCAGAGAGAGGGTGTCTGCGGGCTTCATAACCCTACCGCACACAAACATGCACACACCCACATACGCTGACTCAAGAGAGAGATGAGACGGGAGCTTCCGAATTATTAAGCAGACAGAAGCACTGATGATGAAATTCTGAAGGTCGGGTGTAACAAGAGGCACCTTACAAGGGTCGCAACCTCTTCCTTGCTGGGTGTTTTGTTCTTTGTACCCCCCTCACAACATCACCTTCCCACCTTCGTGTTCACTGGGGGGCAGGTGAGTGGGGGAGTTGTGTTACATCCCTGTTTATCTGTTCATGACCTCTAGCCGGCAATTCTGCACTTGATAAGAGGAGGGCTCGCCTCATAATGTGCACGGCAGCTGATATCAGCCCTGTATCCTTGTGAAATTGATTACCAAGGCCCAGGGAGCGTGCAGAATATAATAAATAGAGATGACACATAAGGCACACATGGACTTGTAGGCTGATGGGTAACACCGCCTCAGCAATTACCTGCTACCCACTTAAAACAGGGGTCATGCAGGGCAGGTTGGCAGTGGAAGGAGTTATGGTTATTTCTTATTTTCTCTGCAGGGTGAGACACTCGGTGAAACATTTCTCTTCCTCTCCCTATGTGTGTATGTGCGTGTGTGCATGCAGGTGTGTGTATGTCACGCAGGTTCAGTTGTGTGAGGTTTGGGTGTGAAGGCTTTGGCCGGGATTTTACTCCCTTGCAGACGTACACACACAGAAAGCCGCAGACAGGTGAGGACACTATAGACTTGTAGCTGTTGTTATCTTACTACTTTCTAGATCACCTGGAGTGTGCATTCAGAGCATGAATGGTGCATTAGTGACCACAGGGAGACGAACTGTCCTGTTTCCCAAAGTCGGCCTAATTTCTGTTCCCCAATTGTTGCACATTTAATTGTCGTTTTACATGATTTTAAAGGTTAACTGTACAGATATGGGCAGCAGCCTTTCTTCAAAGTCCATCATCATTTTGGTCTTCTGGCGTATGCATGGTTTGTGCGTATGCAGTGCAGCGGGCCACACACAAGTCCGGCCGGTCAAAGCAAATTAGAGGGTACAAGGACATCTGCACAGAGCCTCATGTATACCCTCTGGTGAGGAAATACAAGTCACTCGGACCCTAGTGGACCACTGCATACAAATGCAGAAAGTATAACCCTAGCCTCAGAAAGGTTAAGTCTAGACACATTCTTTCATTAATAATTAATGTCCAAACTATGAGTGTCAAACACAAGAGAAATCATTATTATAATGCTAAAAATAAAATGTAACTCATAATGTACATTTTGATGTTGACTTAGTTACAAGTAAGTCGTCTGTTTCTTGGCATATTTTAAAATATGAATAAAAAAGATGATTTGGGGATTACGGTTATATATTTTTTTGTCATGAGACTAGTTCTGCATTCTTTATTTCTGCGTTATGATTTCCACTGGGGGGAATTTCGGTCCCGTGAATAAAATAAAATAGTAAACAAAAATCTGAAAACTAAATAGCAGAGCCATCATGGAAGACATCCTTGTGGGAGTGAACAGGTGCCTCAGACAAGTCATAAACAAGCTTGAAAAAAAAGCTCCAGCCTTTTTCTTTCACCTCACCCCGACACCAGGCTCAAAGCAATCAAATATGTGCTACTTTGCATAATTCTTCTGATACAATTAGTGCACTTCTTTAGGCACTGTATATCACAACTGTGCGGAAAACCTAGCATTTTCCGCATATACTGTATTTTCCTGTAGCCTCAATTAGGATAATTATAGAGAGGAAAACCATCATTATGCAACCAGACATCATAGTCATAATCATCACTGTAAAAATATAACAACCCTCGATATCTCAGAATCATCTCATAACATTTACAGATGACACATTTTCTTAATCATCTTTAATCTGCATGCCCTTTATTGTGCCACCAGTCATTTCCCAAGCCGCACAGAGACCCTAATCACTCCTCAGTCTCACGCTCGAAGATGCTGGGACTGTTTTTCTTGGTGTCAGAGGCTGCTAATAATTTAGTTCTGTTAAACTTGCGAAACAAAAACATTTCTCATTTTCAAAGCATTCATATGGTTTTGATTTAAGCCGCACAACATATGGATTGTGAAAAACGGCAGCGTTTCATGGTTATGCTTTTGCATATTCTTTCAGCTTTAATATGACAAGTTAGATTGGGACTTTAAAACAAAATGAGCCTGAATTGAACTTTGAAATTGTTCTGAAAATTAGAAGAAAACGTCGTTTCTTGTCCGATTGTCATCATTTCTTTAAACATTTCATGAACTTATAAAAAAAAACAATCTGTTCCTGTTCCCTAATATTCTTGCCCAAGTGACTGCAAAAGCAAACCGAATAAAATCAGCAGTGTTGATCTGGTCCAAGTTAAAACAAATCAAGATTCTAAGAGAAAAACCTCACTGGCTAATGCTGCAATAGCGAACTGAGCTTCCAGCCTCTTGTTTCTTTTAAAAGAGAAATCATCAACATTATAGCTGATTGTGTTCTGCGCGTTTAATTGGCCCAAAAGTAAATGTGTCTATTCATGTTCTTAAAGTTTCCACCTGAGATGTCTTAGTGAGTGCAGTCCGTAATGTAGGGTTCATTTCAAAAACAGGCTCTCCAGTTGCTTAATGTTAGCATAAAGCAGGCCATGTAGATGTGGTGCTTGCCGTTTCAATGAAGAAATCTGAATGGCTGTAAGCTGCCAGGCAAACCTTTATATCTATTTGTTCCACTTGTCTGGCTCTCAATGAGTTTAATCAGCTGAGAAGAAGCCGTGAGGGGGGTGTTGCCTTACCCGCCCATACATTAGAGAGCCCCCCTTGCACCACACACTCACACTCAAATACACACAACCCCACAGCCCCATTCTGTGTGCATCGATGTGAGAGTTGAGGGTCTCCCTCTCCCCTGTTGCCTTACGGATTATCAAGTACACTTCAATTACTGCCGATCGATACACTTCTGGCTGCAAAAGGGAGTGTGAGGGAAATTAGACAGACTTTGGGTATGGCCGTGACTACAAAGCAATGGATTAACACTGATATGCATCTCTTCATTTACATCAGGAATGGGCCCATTCTCCATCAGCATACTGCACTCTCCTCTGAACGGACGCACATTCACATAGGCTTTAAGGGGACTTTTTGAAAGATTGCTTCTTTAAGTGCTGGGCAAGGTGAGGGCAAGCCTGTCATATACTGTAGGAGGATTAAAACATACTGTAGTCACAACGGGGAAAGGGCCGCTGTAACCAGGCTTTCAAACTAAATACAAGAAAAGAAGTCTTGTATGGAAGCATTAATGTCATCATGATAATACTATGTCTTTGTAGAGGTGTCTTGTCTGCGTGTGTATATGTGTGTACTGTGCTCCAAATTGGCAAACGCGCAATAAATGATTAAAGACATGCTAATCCCGGAGTACTTCACAACTAGATTTATAATCAAGCCAGGTTCAAATATTTGCTGCAGAAGAGAAGAAAGGAGCATTTCCACCCTTACAAAATGCTTGTCAGCAGATAATACAATGGCTGGCGTTGGTAGGAAATAATGCCGGTGTACCCGTCCTCCTAAACTGAGAGGAAAGGGAAATGAAAGCAGTACTGTGGAAGAGGATAAAAAAGAAGTAAAAGTGTAGGAAGAGATAAGCAGTGGCTGTATCCCCCTGAGGCAGGCTGTGAAGGTCTCCTAAGCACAGCCCCTGCCTCTGAACCCCCTCCAGGTCATCTGCCCTTGCTCTCCCACCCTTCCTCTCTACAGAGGCAGTAAAAACACTCCAACACCTGGGTTCCCCCTCTGCTCTGTGTAAGCTACAGTACACCGCTCCTCGGACTACTCTCTCTCTCTCTGTGCAGACAACACGAGCTCGCACACAAAGAAAGAGAGCTTAATGATTAGCTCTTGACATAAAAACAAAAGCTCGTTTCTGATAGGTTATTGTGAAGGCCAACCCTATCCTATAATGACTGCCATTACAACATCTGTAAAGAGATTATTATTGACTGACCTTCAAACATTCCAGAAATATGATGTTATTGATGGATTTAATTTGAACACCACAAGGCTACAGGATTGAATCTAAACTTTTAGAAATCATTTCCATCCTTTTTTTTTTTTCTATCTCAAATTAATTCGAGTTACAAATATTTTCCCGTTCTTTCTGAAGCTTGTGTAATGGTCACTATAATTCAGATATGTCTATCACCAAAGCCGGCGTTTACAAGACCCCCTGAACCACATCCACTTCTCTCATCTTAGGATGAGTGTCACATTACACATTACTACCCATAGTGGGAGTTCAGTTTTGTGTCTAAAATGCCTCCCTCTCCAAATAAAGATGCCTCTCCATTGAAAGCTCCTCACTCTACCATGAATTTTGCCCCCCCCCCCCCCCCAAAAAAAAAAAAAACTCTCTCCGTCCCTCCTTCCCTCCCACTGCAATCTGTCCTGCCAGCTCCCACGGTTTGTCTTTGGAAGTGATCCGTCCCTGAGCGTTGAGCAGAGCCACTTCATGTTCACATCGGCCCCAGAGGCATTCCTTCCTGCCCACTACTCT
>VOQJ01004559.1:2283-13828 GCA_015052665.1 Apistogramma diplotaenia
GTTTAAATTAGATGGGAAATTCTGAGCTTTTCTTCTTTTCTTGGTATAAAAAATTTCAAACATGAACTTTCTGAACGAATTTTTTTTTTTTTTTGCTTTGTTTTTCATCTGTAAAACGTATATATATGTGTAAACTTACGCGTGTGTCCAGAGTGACAGGTACACCATTGGCGGCTCAGAGATGTTTGACACGCTGACGGACTTGGTGGAGCACTACAAACGCAGAGGCATCGAGGAGATCTCTGGAAACTGGGTGCACCTCAAACAGGTGAACTGAGCTTTAAGCCACGAGCCATAAAATGACGAGTGATATCTGAAGTAAATTTCACATCAACCCGCATTTGAATTTTATAACACGAGGGCAGGAGCTCTTCTTTGTGAAGTCTCTTAAAAGATGAGCAGCACAGCCCACAGATAGGAAACATTACTCACTTGTTTGCGTTTGTCTTAATAATGATGTTGTGCAACACACTGGCCTGTCTTTTCCTTTGATCTCTATTATAAAATGCTCCTTCCCACTCGCAGCCATACTACTCCACCAGGGTGAATGCAGCAGACATCGACAGCAGGGTGAAGCAGTTGGACCAGACCACGCAGCAGCAGCAGGAGGGCGAGGGAGAGAAGAGCAAGGCGGGCTTCTGGGAGGAATTTGACGTAAGACTTGAGCCAAGCTCCTCGTTTTTCTTGGTTTCGCACCAAGAAATACAGTAAAAATAAATGACACGTCAGCATTTTATAAACTAACAGAAATTTCCATCCGCCTTTGGTATTTCACTTCCTTAATGTGGAGGATGAATTGCTGTAGAGGGGGTATGCTACCATCTTGTGGTGGGGGGAATACACTAAATGCTGAGTAGTGTCAAAGGTTAACTACATTAAATTGACTTATTATTAAAACTGTTGAGTGAAAGGAGAGAAAATCATGTTGAAATGTGACATTTTAAATTTAGTCCATGAAATGTGAGAAATTGTTTAAACAACAATTTTTTTACATCTTGAACCCAAAATGTAGATTTTTTAAAAATATTTCTTTTTCAAAACTGACGACGGATTTTCGATTTAAACTGACAAACAGCAGAACGTTGCCTGAGAGTCGTGTGGCTTTCACACATGCACTCGGTTCACATTAGAGCGCTCAAACCTCACACTGCTTCTGCAGCCAACGCAAACCTTCAGAAAATGTGTTTCTTTTGCTTTTATTGATTCGTTTTGATCCTCTGCTGATTTACATATTCAGTTTGCCAAAGAATGCCAAAGAAATATTAGTAAGCAAACATTTTTATCCCCCATGGCTTTGTTTATGTAAATATTCATTTTAATCTGAATTACAGATACAAAGTCATTTAGAGGATTTTATCCTGCAAAATGAAACCAAAGGATTATCATTTGATCCAGTCTACATAAGTGCATTTTATCTTGTAGGTTTAAATTGTATCAAAGATTAAATTATACATTTATATATTTAAAATGTAAAAGTCTTTTTAAAATCAAGAATGTCATTTAGGTCCTGTACTGTTCCTATCAGGTCTCTGGCAAACACTGGGAATCATTGCACATAATAATGTTCTATCTTTGTAAGGAAAAAGACATTCATTGTGAAGCCTGCTGCCACTCTAGCAAACAGTTTCTGTCAGTCTGCAATTGATGGTGCACAAAGGTCAGCATACATAGATTTGTTTCTTTTAGGGAGGAAAGGTCAGTCAGCAAAAATAAACAAATAAACAAACCTTCTGTCCTGCAGACGATGTGCAGGGTTGCAGTCGGGGACGTGAGTTAGAGGGCTCATTATTTCCAGTAATGAGGAAAAAGCTGATCTCCTTTTGTGTGCTACATGGAAGGAAGCACGTGCTCAGACAGTTTGCTGACCTGATTCTCTCGACATTGTCCAGAGCTCATCTGTGAAAACGACCTTTGATATAATGTCCTGTTAGCATAAACCTGCAACGTGGAATCAGCCTCCTAAAATAAAGACCTAAGTCATTTTTTCAGGTTTTTCAGAAAGTATGAACCGAATATATTGAAAATATGACGATTTAGGCAAAAATAAAAATGTCATTACACTGCACAGGACGCAGCAGTCATCAGTGTCATCCTCTCTCCTGCCAGGCTCTTCAAAAGTTGGAGGCTAAGGTGAAAAAAAGCAGAGATGAGGGCCAAAGACCGGAAAATAAGAGCAAAAACAGATACAAGAACATTCTTCCCTGTGAGTGCTTTTCTATTTTCTCATTGTTCTTTTCTGAATTAAATAAATGTTCACAAAGAAATTCACACAGGCAGCAACACACACTTTCACCATGTTCTTCCTCTCCCACCGTTTCTTCATCCGCTTATTTTCTCTCACAAGTCAATGACACCAGGGTCATCCTGCAGGACAGTGATCCCAATGTTGTGGGTTCAGATTACATCAACGGCAACTATGTGAAAGTAAGACTCCCGAGCTGCTGAGCTTAAAAACACAGTGGAAATCGGTGTGATATTTGTTGCTTTAAAGTCTTGATTTTGAATGTGCATTGAGTCATTCTGTGTCTGCAGAACAAACTGTGGGAGTCTGAAGATCAGAAAGTTTACATTGCCACTCAGGGATGCCTGGCGACGACAGTTAATGATTTCTGGCAGATGGTATGGCAGGAGAGGACGTGTGTGATCGTCATGACAACAAGAGAGGTCGAGAAAGGACGGGTTAGTGCAGCCATCCATCCACCTTCTTTCACTTATCCAGTTCAGGGTCAGAGTTGGGCTGGAGTGGGAGGGTAAGAGGCCGGGTACGCCCTGGACAGATGGTCAGTCTATTGCAAAATATCATAACAGTGATAATAACAGCAGATTATAAATTTCTGGGTGTTTTATCATTTGTGTGTGTGTTTGAATAAATTTATTAAATTATCGTTAAACATATTTAATGACAGATTTTACAGATAAAGCTAAACGAAACTCAGATACTTTATTTAAAATGCAATCACGTGCCACTTTATTAGGTACATATTGCTAATATTGGGTTGGACCCCTTTTTGCTTTTAGAACTACCTTAATTAAGCAAAGTGCTTTTCAGTATTGACTAATAGGTAGACTGTGGCATTTAAATGATGCTGAAGTGGTACTAAGAACAAGAAGATGTCCCCCACACCATTACACTACCACCTGCAGCCTGACCCACTCATAAAGGGCTGGATGGATCCATGCTTTCATGTTTATGCCAAACTTTTTGACTCAATGTATTTCCAGTCAGCTTAAAGCAGTCTGGCAATTCTCCTCCGATAGTCATCAACAAGGCAGGGAACTGCTGCTCACTAGATATTTTCTCTGTTTCAGACCATTCAGACCAGCTACATGCTGACAGATTTCTCTGGTTTCTTTATAATGTATAAAAGCTGAGACTTACTGAAATTGTATTTATTTTTCTTTTAGACCTTTTTTTACACTGAAAGAAAAGATCAGTTTTAGAGGGGTTTTTAATAGCATGAAGTAATAGTTTTACTGGTCTGGCCCACTGGCGATGTAAAATGCACTGGGAACCCCTGATCCTCTGGCTGTGAAGGGAAATCACTTAATATGTTGCTGTGGGCATGTTACATGCCAGACTACCTAGAATATATCCAACATTTTAAGTGGTTTTCACACCTGCCCTGCTGTCCTCAACTTCTCTACACATAAGACTTTAACTTACTAGCGGCTGAGCAACTTCTCTGTGCGAGTAGTTGTCGATTGTCATGTCTCCTGCATGCTCTACCCCTCCCCCCAAAAAATGTTTTTAGAAGTGTGACGCTGACAATTTCCTGTTGTGTGTTTTATATGTGAGAAAACCCACCATCATGCAGCACCCTGACCCGACTCTCCTGGCACCGTCCATCTATGTTCATGTGTGAAAACACTTCAAATCCATTGAGGAACCCTCGGTTCTCCTTCATGAAAAGACCCGTGAACAATAATCAGAGCTAAAATATTTTAAATTGTTGTCCACACAACTTTTATGTTAAAAATGGAAACATAATTTTAAAGAATTGTATAATTACAATGAGAAAAAAAAACCCCTAAGATGTTATTTGTATATGAAGTGAACGTTGAGGTGAAGTTTCATTTTCGTGCAGAATAAATGCGTTCCATACTGGCCTGAGCTCCAGGGCACTAAGGAGGTGGGGCGCTACGTGGTGACCTGCGAGTCAGAGAGGGAAGCTGGAGATTTTAAAATCCGAGTTCTGACGATCGCTCCCATGGACCAGGTGACCTACAAACACCAAACTCTCACCTCACTGCACTTCTTCATCTCTGTACACCTAAATATTTTTCCAGGTTTTGACCTGTTTTTATTTCTTCTTCTTTTTCGCTCCTTCTCAGCCAAAACGTTCTCGTAAAGTATGGCACTACCAGTACCTCAGCTGGCCCGACCACGGTGTCCCTCAGGAGGCAAGCGGTATCCTCGGCTTCCTCACTCAAGTGAACGCTAAACAGGATGAATTTCCTAATGCCGGTCCCATGATCGTCCACTGCAGGTACTCAGACTCCTCACTGTGTGCTGAATAGTTGCTTGAACCTTCAGCTTCACAAATTCTTATGCTTTAAGCAAGTGATGTAGAAAACATCTGCATTTGTTATGCTGTTGTAAACATATCAAAGCAACACTGTTTCATTCTTTTTAACAAAGCGCAGGGTTTCATAATCCCTAATGCGCTGATAATACTTGGAGGTTTAAGATTAAAACAAAGCACGTTTTCTGGATTAAGATTAGTAGTAACTAAACAAAAGGCTTCAAGTTTACTGACAGTTTATCCTGCTGGAATTTTCCCAGAGTGATTTAAAAGATGCTGAGGCTGCTTGTGTTCCTTTAGAGAGATGGTGGATGTTGGTTAACTGATTCTGAATGTCATAGGCACGTTTACAAGCTAAAGTATAAAGATTTTTACTACTTTACTCAGCACAGAGATTGCATACAGCAGAGTGATGTTTCCTTGTCTTTGTTTTTAGCCTGATAATGTGTAAATATTAAATATTTTACACGTTAAACAAGTGAAGACCACCCTCAGGTAATCCCGACCCCCAGCTTGGGAGCACCTGTCTCAGTAGCTAATATTGTAGCTTCAAGTCCACATTTCTGACATTTCCTGAACAAACTTATTGATTTTATTGAAAAAGATGTAAAATATTTTCAGATTAATATCAATAATAAACGACCACTAAATATCTGTTTAGCTTTAAAGCTTTATCCTGGTAGACTATTAAAGTTTAAGTTTGGTGGTGAACTCCAGTGCACTCTCATTTGTACAGGGTTATGAATAAGGCACCTTTACCTTTACCTCACTGAGGCTCCAGCCTGTAGATCAGTGCTGTTTAATGTGCAGACCTTCTTCACAGCAGACATTTTGGATTTTCAAAGGAGGGAAAACACTGACATATTAATGTTTAGAAGAAATCTGCACATGTTGGTTCAGTATCTCCACATCTTTGCTTTCTCTTTTGTAGCAAGTCCAAATTTCTGCTGTGCGTGTCTCCACTGGAAAGGCTGACTAACTTTGCCTTTTTTGTGAATTTTGCAGTGCTGGAATCGGTCGGACAGGCACGATTGTGGTAATTGACATGATCATCCAGACCATTGATATTCTAGGTAAAAATACAGTTTAGAGCAGTCAGTTCTTGGTAAATCTGCTGAGTAAAAACTTAACAATTCGACATATATGCTTTATTTTTCCATGCAGGTCTGGACATTGATATTGACATCGCAAAATACATCCAGATGGTGCGAGAGCAACGTTCTGGTATGGTGCAGACTGAGGCCCAGTACAAATTCATCTACCTGGCTGTGGCCGAGTACATACAGATCTCCAAGACCAAAGACTCGGCCTCAATGGTGAGCAGCAGGGGCTGAAAAATCTAATCAAGTGCAGATTAAAATGGGGAAACAGAAAGCGGTGTGTGAATGGGTCTTTCACTGCTGATTTAAACACTGCAGTTCAGTGCCAGAAAATGAGAAGTTGTCAGAGTCACTTTTCAAAGATGAACGTTGACCCAAAGACACAAAGCAGTCGACCACGCAGACTTTACCCAGCCACATGATCCGTCTCTGTGTTTGACTAATTCTGTCTCACTCACTTGTGAAACGTCTCTGCCTCCCTCTTCCTCAGGAAACCGAGACCGAGTATGGAAATCTCCAAGTCAAACACCAACCAGCGAGCAGGGTGGTGTCAAAGTGAGTGAGCCTGTGTGCGTGATTGTGAAACGAATGTCCCGTTTGCACTCGCGTTGTTCCTCTAAATCTCACACTGCAACCATATTTTTGTTTGAAAATATGATCAATTACCGTCATCAGCTTCACGTCAGCAGTTTCTGGAGGACCAACTGACATGCAGTCTCATTTTGTACACTCGGAGGAGCTGTCGGAGAGGATGCACTGACAGTTATACCGTGTTTTATTGTGAATGAGCAGTTTGTATTCTGGTTTGAATCAGAAGAATTAGTTCCCCGTGTGTAGGTAGCGCAGGATTTGCCTGGTCTCTTCTTCCAGAGCTCAAAAACTATGCATGACATGTTTACATAAGTAGACTTGTTTTTTGTTTTCTTGTCCCTATTGGTTGCATACAGGTGGTCCTCCACTCTGTGCATCTGAAATCTAAATCTGGTGGCATCTGCTTCATTGATTGTCCCTAACAACCCAGGTTATCCCGGCATCGAGAGACAGATTTAAGAAGGAATGAAAAAAATCAAAACAGCAGAGACAAAAAACTGTTATTTGTCGAACACATAGGCTGTACACAAAAGATGGACAAAGCTTCACACTCGGCATTTCAGCCCCCACAACGTGAGAGTGTATGAGAATGTTTCACTTTGGAAACTAGCACGACCCCAAGTGGTCATGTGAGGAACTGCAGTTTTTTTTTTTATTTTACACTACTGTATTGGCCTCAGTTTTCAGCCCTGGAGGTTCCAAAAACTCCTACATTTCTCACGCACTGCTTTATTAGACACCTCCCCACCTGCTGAATACTGTTACAGTATACAGTTTCCTGCAACATGATAACTTAATACAAAGGGGCCTTTTATTGGATGGCAGGTGGAAACAGGGCAGTAGACAATGTTATTATTAGCAGAAATAAATAAATAAAGGCATTTTGTTTCCCTTTTTATTGTCTGAACATGTTGTTGTGATCTCTGGGCCGTGAGCTGCTCAAACTGTATAATGCTTCCTAACTAACTAATTAGGAAGATAAAACAGCACACACACTGGCCAGTTCACTGTATCAGTGTAAACTTTGACCCACTTGGAGAGCCGAATAGTTGGCCAGCAGCTTTGAGCGATGGATTCGCAGCTAGTTGGTCTGCTTAAACTGATCTCATGCAGCATGACCTTCATTAATCCCTCCACTCTCTCCGATGCGTTTCTCACAGATCTGTGTTTAATCAGTTCTGGCGGGTATGATGACATCACTAATCAGCTTTCTCTTCGGCTCCTTCCAGACAAAAAGAGGACGTTTACGAGAATCTGTCAAAAGGAAAGAAAGACGCGAAAAAGACAAAGTCGGACAAGAAGACCGGCTCAGTGAAGAAACGATAGAAGACGCTGAGAAGTTTTTATCAAAGTACGTCATGTTATATTTATGCAGGCACTCGTTTGTTAATGAAACCTTTGAGTTGAAAGCTTACACAGAATGAAGGTTTAAAAATCAAGATAACCTGATGACATCGTCCATGTCACATGAATGCTGATGTTTGTTTAAAATAAAGGCAGGTTGTGTGCAGATTTACTGTGCTGTGTCCTTTTTTATGTCCGCTGTTTGAATAGAAACATGATACAACATTAATGGGAGCAACTTCTTTTCAGCTCAGCACCTTCAGCAGTTTTAGCAGCACGGATTTGTCACATGATCAAATCAGGAGAGGTATACCAAACGATACACGTGCTTCACTTTTGTTAGCATAAAGAAAACTGGCCTCAGGTTTGAACTATGCTGGGAATGGCTCCACTTTTCTTTTCAAAAATCCAGGTTTTTTTCTTTTAATTAAAAGGTTTTTTTTGACATCTAGTTTTGTTTTTTAGTTTATTTTAGGTAATTACAGAGATATTGATGCATTTACCCAGTGTCAGATTTGGATTCAGTAATGAGAAGTATTTTACTTTAATGTGGCTGATGGTTATTTGCTGTGTCCCATCAATTCAAAGGTGACCACGGGTTCAAGGAAATTGCAATGAAGAGCTGCAAAACTTAAACAAATAACTTGCACATGTATGCCTTTAATTGTAAGCCCACAGACTGCCCAAACCTCTTTAAGTCCCAAATTAATAACTGTTATTAATTAAAACGTAATACTAATAATTATAGTGCTACTTTAGTTTCATTTAAGCCAGTTACTTAGTCAAATATTTATCAGTGTTGTATCCTAAGTTGAGAATTGACTTAAAATTCTTCATTATTGTAACAAAATAGTAAAAAAGATAGTTTGGGCTTCACAGTGGACTTATATAATGCCTTGTTTCCTGTCATATACTGTTAAAATGCTTGAAGTGCATATTGAATGTGGTCACATATGGCACACAGCTCTGTCTCCATCAAGCTGCCTGTAAAAATTCTCTTTTAGGAAGTGGGAATCTTAGGATGGCCAGTTGTGACTGGAATAAAGGCTTGGGGCAGAGATTAGGTGCACACGTAGGTGTTTATCTAGTAAACAAACCAAAATTAAAACCTAATGATGTTGGTAGTGTGGATCCAACAGTGTTAAAGGGGAGTTTTTCCTTCCCACTGTCACGTGGGGTGACAACCTCTTATAGACTGGTAATACCTGACATCATTGTATAGGGTTGTATACTGAACTAACCTAATAATTTTAACTAATAATCTGTATTATATTAGTATTAAATAAACATTTCCTCTGCTTCTGTGAGCGCTGATATGCTTTTCCATCCCCTCTCTAAACAAGCTCTTAAAATGTCTCACTCCTTGAGGTATAAACTTGTATTCCTACATCTGACCTCAAGTGAAAATGAAAAGTAATATTTTCTGTTGGCTTAAGCAAACTTAGCCACGTGTAATGAAGAGGACCTTCATTTTAGACAGCCAATCAGAGGAAAGCTGGCTCAAAGGGCGAAAACTGCTTGTTTGAGACAGATGATTAACTGAGAGCTGCACAAAGGCCCAGTATAAAGTAAATAAGGATTATTCTGAACTGATTCATGCAAAGCTTCTTTAGAAGGTCAAAGAATAAATAGATGGAGCTGGAAATGAGCGCCATAGGCCCAATTTGACTTGCTTATGCAGTATATTCCTCACGTTGGCTTCAGCTTTGCTCCTCTCTTTGACTTTGCGCTTTTCATCTGCCAGTGTACTTAGTGCATCATCAACACACCCACTGAATATTTGGGATCCGAAGCGCCGCCTCTGCTCGCAAACTGATCCCTCAGAGAAAGGCCTTAGAACAGATGAGTGAACTTCCCCCTCCCTGCATTTGGTCCTGCAGAAAACCCCCGCTCCCCGCCTGGAAACGATTGCATATGCTAAGTGTGAGTCACCACCAGAGTTGCACTCTTGGAGCAGCTTGCAGCTTAGCCGAGCGCCAAACTCCAGCAACAAACCGCAACAAATAGCACCCATTTTACGCGCATTCCCGTCAAATCCGGGTCCATTGTCCAAATCGTTGCGCAACTGAAAGTGATATCACAGAAAGCGGCTGCTGGTCTGAGGGATCCAGACGGGACTGGAGGAAAAGCGGGGATTTCTGGAGTTTTGGAAGGAACAAACGGGAGAATAATGGCTAAACCTAATTACACCGGCACCTATCATATGGTGGAGCAGGAGAATATGGACACCTACCTCGGAGCTTTAGGTACAAATTTTTATACAATATTTTTTATACTGTTATAACCGTCAAGTGCATTTTCTTGTGTAACAGATGATACAGATGTGACCAGAAAAACCCAATAATGTAACATTAATCGTTGACGCCTGTGGCATGTTCACGGAGTTGTTGCTATTTGGTAACTTTGGAAAGTCATCGTAAGTGTCTGATCTAATGATGGAAACCACCTTCATTTGCAGCAGCACATTAGTGTAATGAAATCACCACCTTGTCCTTTGCATGACCCCGCACACATTCACTCCCCCACAGCGGGTGTTTCCTCTGCTTGCAGTGTGTGTGAGACAAAAGATTCCCTTTACTGAAGAAACAAAGTCTGGCCTTTACAACAAAATCTCTCTCTCTTCTCTCAGATGTTAATTTTGCTCTGAGGAAGATTGTGTGTCTATTGAAACCCACCAAAGAGATCACCCATGACCCGGCTACAGGAGCCATGAAAATCCGCACACTCACCACCTTCAAGAACTTCAACATGGATTTCAATATTGGAAAAGAATTCACAGAGGACCTGGGGCCAGTCGATGGACGCGTCTGTCAGGTTCGTATTTACGGTTTTCCAAAAGTGCACAATAACTTGTTTGGACAAGCACACTGTCTTGATATTACATTCATATCATATAATTACTTGTTACACAAGGTTACTGTTTGCGTTCAGTATTTGAACAAAGTCGGCACACCTGCTGTGTTGTTTAAATGAGAGCTTGTGCTTGAAAGGCTGTGAAGCCTTTTCGATTTTCTAAATAAATCTGATAGCCACGCATGTGGTCAAAGCAGAAGAACCCAGTGTGAAAAGTATGTAAATGAGTAGCATTTAACATAAAGGTGAACTTTAGTGAGGCGTGGCCAGGCCTTTGCATGATAATCGGGTTACGAGTGGGCGTCCTGGCTTTATTCAAAGGACGTGGAACAAATGTCCATCACGAGGGAGAGAAGTTTCCTCAGAAAATGATTTATTGATGCTCATCAGGCTGGGAAGGTTCAAAGACCATTTGCTACGCTCCTCAGGTGTGGTTGACCAACCAGGATCACGTGTGCACGATAAGGATGCGAGGAGAAAACCGATGCTCTCCATCTGCGGCTTATTAAGGATCTCATGAGCAAACTGTTCATGGCTGTTTGAACTATAATTCATGCGCAGATGATACTGAACTATAACCTTTTGGTAAAAAATGATGTGTTGTGTTTAGACAAAGGAAATGGTGGTGGTAACGTCATGGTTTGGGCCTGTTTCACTGCATTTAGGCCTGAACAACTTGTCCTCATTGATGAAGCTTTATCTTTAAGTTTAATTTTTTCTTCGCAGTTACTGCTTCATACAGGGAGTCACAGGAGACAAAAGATGTAAAAGTTCACACCATTTTTCCATTCAGAGATATAATTTTGGATTTTTTTTTCTCCAACAAATATATTGTCACTTTTAAATTGAAATCTGCAGTCACATCTTTCAAAAGTATACATTTAACATATTTTAAAGGGTTTCCCGACCTTTCATGCACCACTGCAGTCTCCCCTTTATTGCACCACACAAAGTTTCTTGCGTCTGCATGGCTGCATGTGTGAGCTACATTACATGCTATAGTCACACGCTGACACGGCATCTCCGTGGTTACACAGACTACAGTGGACTGGGATGGAGACAAGCTGGTTTGTGTACAGCGAGGCGAGAAAGAGGGACGAGGCTGGACGCACTGGCTGGAAGGTGACAAGCTGC
>VOQJ01004566.1:5570-16609 GCA_015052665.1 Apistogramma diplotaenia
CTTCTTACAGGCCAAACAGAGACACTTACCTGGATGAGTATTTTTCCTAAGCAAACAGATGGAGTGCTGAGCTCAGCCATGAACATTATGCCCTGGAAATAATCTCCCTTTCCTTGTCGCCAAAACTAGAGAAAGAAAAAGGAGGCTGATTATTTGTCTACTGTATTGTTCCATTGTGGACTTGTTAGTACATGTGCAACAAATATACCTTTAAGGAAGAGAACATTTAGAAAGCCAGCTGAAATAATTCGAAGACTTAATTCCTACTCTGTCAGACAAACGTGGATGGCTTTTAAATGCGTCCTCGGGCTCACTGAACACACTGCTGAGCAGTGAAGAACTTAAAAATCTATTAAAGACATTTTAAAATGAGGGAAGCATGTCTGGGAACAGAGACTGCTTAGTTAGTTTAGTTGATTTTTAAATTGAATTATATAACTGGATCTTTTTTTTTTATTATTCACACAGTTCTGATGTACTTAAACTTTCCTCATTTAGTCGATCGGGGAATTTCCAGGCTCTTATTCTGAATGTTTTTTCCTTGTCTTAACAGCATATTAAAGAGAATATATGCAAGATAAATTGCTCTATTATACAATTATTATTATAATGCACTTTTAAGTCTTTTTGTTTTGCGCTACACTGCAAGCACCCTCAGACAAGGACATGAAAACATCTATTTAGTACGTCTTGCTTTGGGAATAAAATAAATAAATAAATTGAAACACTTCTGCCACAAGTGCATTGTACCTTTACACCAGACTAAAATACCTGAGTGTGGGTAGATAATTCACTGCTACACTTTTCCTGCTTTGCTCAGATCTCTGCTAAACAGAAAGAGCAACACATGACAGTTACCACAGAGACGGGGAAGCAGACGGTGACCATGACAACATGGTGCAGCACCATGAGGAACTCGCGACGCAAGTAGCTGGTCAGCGCTGAGCTCATGTACTGGGGTGCTGCTGAGGCCTCCTCGTGTCCTTTGACCCGTAGCTTGTACCAGTAGCACATGAACATGGCGTAGATGTCATAGACAAAGTAGGGAACGGCAAACATGATGTAAGTGCTTGTGAGCCAGTGCCTGGAAGTAACAGAAGAGAACACGTTCGCTAATGGTCAGAGCACAACTTTTTTTGTTTTTAATAATGCCAAATAGGAGATAAATGCAATTTGCCATACAACCTATGATGAGCCTTAATAAAGCAATGCTTGTCCCCTGATTACCCTCACCCCACAAAAAAAAAAAAGCTGGAAACTACTTAATCTCAACAGCCATCAAAGAGAACGTGCTAAGGATTTGTCTGGGAAAGCTTACTTAGACCCCACTTATAAAAAATGTATATGATCAATCACAATATTAAAGACAGAAAAGGTTATCAAATGTAACAGATATATTCCAATCAACTCACTGGTCCTCAATGATGTCTTCACAGGAAGAAGCAATGAAGTAGCCAGCTGAGGAAGCCATGACTGCCTGAACTGAGGACACCAACCTGTGAGCAGTAATGACAGAAAATTCACTATCCAGTTACCACATGTTAAGAATGGGTGTTTTATGCTTTTATGCAAGAGATAACACAGCTGAAAGCAACTGTAAATATATAACAGCTGTCAAATTAACCTGCCCCACTTGTTATGCAAAAAACAGAATAGGAGATTTAGTTTAAAACAGCTCAAATGGCACTGCAATAAAAGCACCACTTTACTACAATTTCAGGGGGCATGCTGTCAGCATAAAAGGTAAACAAAGTGACTGCTGAGTTTCTAGATGGCATTTCTACATCTGTTGCACTTCGCAGAAAGCTGAAAAGGTTTTAAAGGGGCAAACCTGGCTGATACAATCACTGCGTCCCCTTCGCTCCATCTCAGCCCTGGGATGGTCTTCAGGCATTGTTTGGACAGCAGGAAAAGGCCTGGAAAGAAAATAGAGCCAGCAGCTAGGATGGCCAGCATGATCCCTGGCAATCTGTCGCAGAGGCAAAAACTTCAGCAGGCAATCTGGTCCTTGTGATCGGCGCTCTTTGCCCTCTCTGAAAAATAGGAGACATGACCGAGTGAATAAGGGCTCACATTGATGTCACTGCATCCAAGACATTTGGTAAATACTAACACGGGTGGCAATATTTTATTCTACTGACAGGTCAAAGAACGGTGCACTGCACCGAAAACTAAGACAATACACTAAGTGCAGGTGTAGGATGTCAGTGAGTAGACGCCTTTGTGCAGCATGCTCTTCTGCCTATATGACACTGTAGGCCGTATTCAATTTCCTCTTTAATTCTACGGCAACCATGTGGTTTTACCAGGCGGGTTTGCAGTTTGCACAGACCCGACGAGCTGACTCATTAAAAGTTGAAGTCCATTAGCAAAATACGCATTGCGCTATTTTTAAAATCCCAAACGTCGAAAATATTGACATTGCAGCTGCCGCTGCTACTACTCACAGCTCCAGGCAGCACCGCTAGTCGAGGTTACCCAGACAGGTAACCAAGTACAGGTTAAGCTTTGGTGGGTTCGCATGTAATTAAACTATTCTGGCAACATTAAAGACCCAGCCTAGTTCAGCCAGTTAACCTTTCATTTTTAAGTTAGCCTAAGCTTTGGCTAAATAACGTGATGCAGACTCAAGGAGCCCCACGTGTGAAATTTACTGGTTCCTGAACAAACGCTAACTTACGTTTTCTCACGAAATATAACAGCTAGTTAAGCTAACTAGCAACAGAGTGCTGCGGCGAGTTAGCGGATTTTCTCGTTTTGTTGTGAAAGTGCTAATAAGAAAAACTGGGTCAGTCAGTGTCCGTGTAGGCTCAGTGAACAAAACGATATCACCAGCATTAAATGCCATCCCGCGGTAGGCAACAGCAACTGTCTGCGCCGCTCAATCGCCCGCTAACAATGACTGCAAGCGCTAGCTAACGTTAGCTGTGGCACTTTAGTCACCACTGGCTTGGCACCCAGCACCATCCTTAACAACAGTTAGAAAGATGCTAGCATCCCCACATAAAGACTAATAGCTGAGTATGTCCCCGTCTGTGTTTTGTTACTAATTCATAGGGACGACATGGTGACGTTAAACTGTTTCGTTAGCTTGTTATTTGTTTGTAGCACTTAGCGATAGCAGCGCAGCTAACCGACCCCGTTAAACGCTAATCGTGGCTAGCAGATTGGAGTTTACACATGTCTAGAATAGAGGAAGAAAATGTTATGCAACATTTACACGGCGACTCTGCAGAGTCCAGTCAGCGGCCAGTCGAAAGTCGTGTCCTGCAGAAAGCGTTTAGATGTATCCCGGGGGTCTCCGCCTCGATGATCCGCATGTTTATGTGGCCACTTCAATGTTGAAGGGTAGCAGCAGCGAGCTAGCGCTAGCGTGCATCAACTTAGATCAAAATCTGTATGAGGGCAGCTCACCGAGGGCATTGGTGAGCAGCATGCGACGGAAATAGCGCAATTTAATTAAACAGACGAAAAAAGACAATGGCGCAGTCGGGTACAGGTGTCAATGTGACTGTAGCTGGTCCAGTCGCTATGTCATCTCCTCTGTCTCGCCACACCATAGCAGAGATGCCGCTGCCTCCTCTCTCCTCAGCCTCCCAGATGCAACGTTGACTCAACACTGTCGGACTGCTGCGCCAGCTACTTTCCTACAGGTCCGGGCGGCAGCATCTCATGTCATGACGAAAAATTTGCACCACTCACAGCACCGCATTTTGCAAATTGTTGTTTTCTGTGCAGTGAAACGCTCAATGGATCTCACATAGAGAAGCCATGTATTTCAGCTCTTTTCTTAGTTTGCAAATATCCAGTCGGTCTGTCTCTGTCAAAGACATAGCCATTCATATATTTTATGTAGTCATATAAATAAATAGGCACAAAAAATTTGAAAATTAAACCTCTTTTTTTGTCAGGCTACACATTTGAACTCGAGTCATTGTTTTGAACTGAGTATCTCTTCTGAGTATATATAATGCTGGTCCAGACAACATTCCTGGTTGCATCCTGAGGGACTGTGCTGAGGAACTCAGGGATTTCCTCACATACATCTTTACCTCCCTGCGCCAGACTGTTGTCCCCAACACCTTTAAAATCACCATCATCCCTGCACCAAAGAGGCAATCACCAGCTTCCATCAGTGACCATCTGAAGACCATCTGGGCCTCAGCACTTCACTGTGTAACTGGCTGCTGGACTTTCTCACTGGGAGACCACAGGCAGTCAGAATTGGCAGTAACACCTGAAACACCATCTCGCTGAGCGCAGGAGCCCCTCAAGGATGTGTGCCCAAGCCCTGCTTTTTACTTTGCTGACTCATGACTGCACTCCAATCCACAACACCAACCTCTGTGGTGCCAAGTTTGCCAATGATACAAACAGTTTTGGTGTCTCATCAACAACAATGATGAGACCCACTACAAAAGTGAGGTGAGCAGACATGATGATGTGATGCAGAAACAACAAACTGTCCCTATATGTGGGGAAAATGAAGGAGCATATCCCAAGTTGACAGGGCGAGAGGCAGGGTACATCCTGTACAGGTCACCAGCCTGTCGCAGGGCCAACATAGAGTGACAGGCAACCACTCACACTCACATTCATACAGTGCTGACTGTTTTTTCATGTTGTTTTGCATTTGGCTAGGGGTCAGTGTCACTACAGAGGCTGCACAAGTGGTCTAACTCCTCCAGGATAGCACATCAATGCATGCCATTGACAGACAGTTTGGTGTGTCTTCCAGCACAGTCTCAAGAACATGGAGGAGATTCCAGGAGGCAGACAGTTACTCTAGGAGAGCTGGACAAGACTGTAGCCTGACGTCCTCTAGCGCGTGGCACCATGGAGCCTGACTGATATCTGCCAATGAATACCAGAATTGGCAGGTCCATCACTGGCACCCTCTGCTCTTCACAGATGAAAGCAGGTTCACTCTGAGCACGTGTGACAGACGTTAAAAAGTCTGGAGGAGCCATGGAGAATGTTATGCTGCCAGTAACATTGTTCAGCATGTGCGTCGTTAATGGTTTGAGCAGGCATATCCATGGAGGGATGCACAGACCTCTACAGGCTATGGAATCCTGACTGCAGTGGTGCTGCAATTAAATCCTTAGATCCACTGTGAAGACTCTACAATGGTGCTGTGGACCCTGGGTTCTTCCTGGTGCATGAAAATGCCCAGCCTTATGTAGCGAGAGTATGCAGGCAGTTCCTGGAGGATGAAGGAGTTGATATGACTGAATGGCCCCACACACTCGTCTGACATAAATCCAACAGAAAACCTCTGGAACATTGTGTTTTGGTCCATCTGAGTTCATCGATGACAGATGCAGATCTAGGAGGAGATGCCTTGAAACACCATCCATTGTCTCATTAATTACAGAATACCATTTTTGAGTTTGTGCACTGAAATTTCAGCAAAATGGACTTGCCTGCTACATCATTTTTTCATTTTGATTTTCAGGGAGTCTTTGATTTCAGCCCTCTGTGGGTGATTATTGTGATTTCCATTAAACGAAGTGGCATTCTTTCATTCCCAACACATTACAGTCCATATCAATATACTGTAGATATCCAGCATGATTTTTTTTACATTAAGATGTGATGTGTTTTCAAAGTGTTTCTTTAATTTTTTCAAGCAGTGTACAGTCATCCCTCGCTACGTCGAGGTTCACTTATTGCAGCTTCACTGAATCACATTTTTTTTAAAAATATATATCTAATTCTGTATCATGGAGTTTTTGCTATATCACGGCATATAGGCATTTGTTTATTCTCTCAAAAAAAACATAAAGGTTCCAAAATGGTCCCAAAGTCCCAACTTCAGCTCTGTTGAAAATTTGTGGACTATATTATTTAATGTTAAATACATTTTATTGTGTTTAACAATTAGAATTGAATTAATTTCTTGAAATGCTGTCACTGACTCTGATTTCAGTCTGTTTTCATTTCTCAGAACTTCTGATATGTGAAGAATGTGTCTAAACTTGTTTCTCAGTTTTAGTAAACAGCAGTGTTGATAACCTGGCTACAGCAAGATAACTAGAGTAGGTTGCCAAGTCGAGAAAGCATGGACTCTTTGTCACAGGCGTAACCTGTATGATTTTTGAACGCTGGAGCATTCTGGTGAATCGTGATATAAAAGTGGCACACTATGTTCCCAGAAGTATTTGCTCATCTGCCTTCTGCCTTATAAGCAATTTACTTATGGTGTCTCCACTTAAGTCAGCTTAAGCATTATAATTTGTTCAATTGGGGGGTAAAAATGGGTGGGTAAAAATTTGACTGTCTTGGCACATGCAACTTTAACATCTAATTGGACAACACCACAACCAGAATGACAGGTTGCCTTCAAACAGATATCCAGATCACTCACATTTGCATGTCGTAGACAGCTCTATGCATAATTTATGTTTAAAAGGCCAATTATTCATGTAAAATACTAAGCTGAAGACTCATTACTCATGTTCTTATCAGTGGTGGCACTGTGGTTAGAACTATCACCTCACAGCAGAAGGTTCTGTTCTCCGTGTGCCTGCTTTGGCTTCCTCCCACAGTCTAAAGACATGCATGTTAGATTAGTTGGCGGGGGTGTGAATGATTGCCTGTCTCTCTGTGTTAGCCCTGTGATGGGAGTGGGGACTTGTCCTGGATGTCCTCTGCCTTTTGCTCACCATTTACCGGAAGAGGCTCCAGTCCCACTGGGACCATGATGGACGGATCATCTGACAAAAATCAGTGAAAGGATCAGCACACAAAGCACTGCCCATTTACTCTTTTTAATTTAAATTGTCCAAATTACAAAATAATAACATGAACTCTACTGCATCTACAAAATAACATATTTATGACTGCTGTAAGCATCATTGATTTTTCTTTTTTTTCTTTTTTTGCTCTAACAACCTTTTAGACATGCATACTGTTGAGAAATATAAAAATATAAATATAAATACATCCCATTAATATTCTTAATGAATTCATGACTAAGATTTGAAATATTTTATCATAAAAGAATTAAAATGCAGTTGAGTACGATAAGGCATTAAGATGTATCACAAGAGCTGTACAGAATCCTAGAGTAGAGGTATTATTTTTTTTTCCTTAATGTAATGGAGAAAAACTAAAAATTAACTTGTAATAATTCACAAATTTTCTCAACAGGAAGAACATATTTCCAAAGGGGAAAAGGAAGAAAAGGAAGAAAAATAAAAACTCTACGAATCTCAAGATAACATATCAACACAAAACTGAAAACTCGCTCCAGTACGAAACCAGGATTTAGTTTACAGCAAATTCCAACTTATATCGTCGAATTCCAACGTGTGACTTTAGAAGCCCTTTCAACACCACGCACCACCCACAATATAACTCAAAGAAGAAGAAAGAAAGTCAATTCTGCAAAAAATATAACCATTTAATTTATTTTTAAATTTTATATTTCCGTGATAACAGGTGGGGCACGGCCTCGCTCGCAAATTGTCTGAGTTTAAACATTTCATATGCTTTCTATGTTTGATTGTGAGCACACCGTGGGTTTGTGCGATTTACAAATCATTACATTGTTTTTATTTACATTTTACACACTGCCCCAGTTTAGTGGAATTGGGGTTGTGATGGCCCATGAAAAAAATCATTTGCATTATTTCAAAAACTATCATTTTTGGCATATTATTACTCTATACTTCCTGAGAGTTTCATCATAATCTTATGTAGCACCATGCTTGTCCTTTTCACCACTCCAGAGTTACTGTGCAACACCTCAGTTATCCCGAGCACAGATCATCTTCTTTCCTGCAGCAATGTCTTATTTTTTTAGCCCCATACTCCTGGGAAGAGTATAAGGAGAGCCTCAATGCTTATTGAGACAGACGGAGATTTGTAGTTGAAAGGTGAAGTTGCACTCAGGGGATAGCTCATGTGTTAGTAAAATCCTGAGTGACTCACAGCTAAGGATAGAAAACACAATAGGGGGACATGTTAGCTTTCCTCATTTGGTGAGACAGATGAAGGTCTTTGAACCTGAGCTGATTATCTCAGTGATGATTATCAGTCAATACAAAGTTCACCATGAGAAGTTTGCAGCAATTCATGAATTTTCCAACAGATGCATATTTTTTTTTCCAAATGCACTTGCACTGTACAGATAAATTGATATTTTATTTGGTTCTGCCAGAGAAATGTACTTTTTAGTATATCCTCATGTGAAAAGTTCACTTGCTGTAGCTTATGTAGTGGAGCCTTTTCTTTTTTTTTGCCTTAGGCTTTTAGCAAAGTTTGCCCAACTTTTTTTCTTGTCTCTCCCCCTTTGTATCAGAAATAAAAGCATGCACGGACTTGGGTTTTCTCAAAGTATCATGGGATTGTGTGTGCAAGTCTTTTGTACTTTTCAAGCACCCTTCGTCATCTCCATCTCTCCCCTCCAACATCGCCACCCTCCCCCTGCGTTCAGACCTTTGTACATGTGAGTGCCTCTGCTCGTGCGTATGTGCTTTTCATTAAGCACACCTCTATAAATGCAGATAATTATTCCTGCCAGTTAGAAGTGCAAACACTCATTAGCAGACAGCAACAGATGCACAGTGAATAAGTACTCCCAGTAAATCCTTTGTCTTTATAGCAACGTGTTTTTCTCAACCTCAGCTAAAAAAAATATGCTGTTATTTTTTTTTCTTAAAATACATATCACAGTATGTTGCTGCAGAATTTTCAAAACCTGTTGAGCTACATTTCAGATGCACTTTTTCACACTTTTTATTTATTTATTTTATTTTATTTTTAACTTTTAGTTCATGAGGACCACTTATTTGCTCTGGAATTTTTTATTATTTTTATTCCTTCATTCTTTCATATTTTATTATTATTTTGCGAGATTATTTTTCCAATGATGATTTGGTTTGTCCTGCTCAGCCAAATATGGAGAATGTTTAATTTAATTAGAGAACAGTCACCTGCTTTTGATGGGTTTTTTTTACAAATAAATAAAAAAAACTTTTGTTTTTTTGGAATATTGTCCTTTAATGATGTTATGTTGATGCACCTGATGACCTGGAGTTTATGTGAATTTATTTCATAATTCCTTTTGTAAGACAAAGTTAAAGGATTTTGTAAATTTTATGAAATCTAGACTAACATTATTGCAAAGCACCAAACTCCAGTATTAACAACAACAAAAGACGGGCCATCACATTCCTACACCTCAGTAAGAATAAAAACAAAATAAACTGCTCTGAGGCATTACATTCTTTGATAAATTAATTATTTATTACATTATTCACAAAAGGAAAAAAAAAACTTCAACTAAACGAAATCAGCCAAACTGCACCTCACGACACACATCTTTATCTTTTGTTTCATTTGGTCAAACAATGAACAATGAATTACAAGATATCAAAGCATAAATTCAATTTGCTTTGTCCCTGTATGCGTAGTTACCTGAACACAGGTGTGAACGGCAACACAGATGTTTCAAGCAAACAACAACAAACTTCTTCAACTCGGGTGAGGGTCCAGTTTTGACTGGAGACTAAAGCAGGTATGTATACATGTATCTTCACATACCATTCTGTGGGCAGCCAACACAAATGCTTATGCACCCACCTGGTGGCAGCACAGCACATTTGAATATTAGTGTGTGCTTAAATTATTAGTTGAATATACTAAAACTACTTTACTTTACTTTATTACATTTTTAAAGCACTTTAGACACAAGAAACTGTAACAAAGGGCTGTACAGGCAACACAATTACTCATTCACATAAATAAAATACAAATTACATAATAAAAGAAGACTAAAAGCAACAGACTAACTAGTAAAAGCCAAGTGGTTAAAAGGGGTCTTGAGAACAGTCTTAAAAGAAGATAATAAAGGAGCACTCCTAATATATGATGGAAGGTCATTCCATAATTTAGGAGCAGCAATACTAAAAGCTCTATCTCCTCTGAGTTTAGGTTTTGACCTTGGTATCTTCAGGAGAAGTTGGTCAACTGACCTGGGCGAGCGTGTCGGAATATATGGGTCAAGTAGCTCAGAGAGATTAAAAGGGGCAGAGCCATGCAAACATTTAAAACAAGAAAAATAATCTTGTTTTGAATTCTAAAATGTACGGGTAGCCAGTGCAAGAAGCCAGTACAGGGGTGATATGTTCTCTCCTTTTTGGCTCTGACCAGCAGCGGCGCTTTGAACCAGCTGAAGACGCTTTATGGATGACTGGCTGATTTCAACATAAAGAGCATTGCAATAGTGTAAATGGGAAATAATAAAAGCATGCATTAAAATTTTAAATTGTCAGACAAGAAGAAAGGGCCATCCTTTAGCCAGCCGTCTGAGATGGTAAAAACAGGACTTAACCACTGCCTTGACTTGGCGGTCTAACTTAAGGTTGCTGTCAATCTTAAAACCCAAATTAGTGATGATCTGCTTTAAATAGGGCGTCAAGGGCCCCAGGTCCACAGAAGATCCTACACATGAGCAGCTAGTGCAGAACACCATTACTTCTATTATCTTATTATCTTATTACAACAACCTCATCGTCAAATTTGCTGACGACACCACAGTGGTCGGACTCATCTCAAAGGGAGATGAGGCAGCCTACAGAGAGGAGGTCCTGAAGCTGACAGCCTGGTGTTCAGTGAACAACCTGACACTGAACACCATGAAAACCAAAGAGATCATCGTCGACTTCAGGAAGCACAGGACTGACCCAGCTCCCCTCTACATCAACGGCGAGCTTGTGGAGAGGGTCCACACCTTCAGGTTTCTTGGTGTCCACATCTCTGCTGACCTTTCTTGGTCAGATAACATCACAGCTGTTATCAAGAAGGCTCAGCAGCGACTTCACTTCCTGAGGGTCCTCAGGAAGAACAACTTGGACTCAAACCTGATGCTGACCTTCTACCGCTCATCCATCGAGAGCCTGCTGACGTACTGTATCACAGTATGGTACGGCAGCTGCACTCAGGCAGACAGAGAGAGGCTTCAGAGGGTAGTCAAGAAGGCACAGAGGATCGTTGGCTGCCCTCTCCCCTCCCTGATGGACATCTACACC
>VOQJ01004583.1:2513-20187 GCA_015052665.1 Apistogramma diplotaenia
AAAAAAAAAAAAAAAGCATTTCTGCCAAGGCCGTCTGTGCGAGCCACAGAGGCCCCAATTTCAGCCCCAAAGGGCTGGATAGAAAATAGGTGTGGTCTGGTGAAGCACCACCGATGTGAAATGCTCTTCCTTCCCTTATAAAGGCATAAAGACTATAGAGTAGCTCCACCCAGTCAGCAGAGGGGAGGACGGGCAGGGGGCGTCTCTCAGAGCACAGTTTGGGTGGATTTTGTGTTGCTAATATTTAATAGATAATAATAATAAACCAGAACAAAGAGGACGTGTATTGCCGAATTAAATAGTATTGACTTTAAACTGATTTTCAAATGTGCGTCTTTTTAGAATTATAAATGTATCACTACAGTAAATAAATAAATAAATAAATGTATCACTGCAGGCATTTATGCCTACACTCTCTGTATCACAGTGTTGATGTTGGTTAGAAGAAAATGAGCATCACTGGATTCCTGTTGAAATCGTATCTGTGAGGTGAAAATGATACAGGACTTACAGTAACATTTATGTGTTTTTCTCTGGCCTGTAGTGCCTTTTATCCCTCTAGATTGTTTGCGTGTGGGTGGCCCAGTTTTTGAGATATTGGCTGTAGAATAACCAGGTCAAGCTTTCTGGAAAGAAACGCTGATGCTCGGTTTTTCGGACTCTTCTTTTTTTTTTTGGCTCCTTAAGCACCACAAGTTCTGTTGTAATGAAGGGACGGCTGACACACACCAAAACCCTATAAAGGGACATAAATTTAATAAATTTTGTGCTTTGGCTCTGCTGTCTCTTTAACCAACTCTAACCAGCAGATTCCACCTACTGTAAGTCTGCTTTTTTACACATTATCCTCTCCCTTTTGTCTTTAGCAGCATGTGATGTTCATGCAACCTGAGCCTGTACCTTTTTGCCTTCCCACTCGCTGTGTGTTCTTATATGTTTGCTTGTGTGTGTGTGTGTGTGTGTGTGTGTGTGTGTGTGTGTGTGTGTGTGTGTGTTTGTGTGTAACAGAAATTTGCCAAGGGCCAGACTCTGTTGGACATGGTGTGTGGCCATCTGAACCTGCTGGAGAGGGACTACTTTGGCTTGACTTTCCAGGATACAGACAACACCAAGGTCAGACACACAGAAACAAGCAAACAAACGCACACACAGATATGCATACACACAGGACGGCATCTTACTTATTTGTTTATTCACTTTTACAGTTTTACATCTATACCTCAAACTCTGTAAAGCTCTCCAAATGCAGCTGCAGTTAAACCAAACACAGACTTTGTGTACACACGGAGCATGTGGGTGTTTATTATGCTCTTTATATCCTGAAGGTCTAGAAGCTGATTTTTTGTAGTAGTATTAACTTTAAATATAAAAAGCAGTTCCGGTTCCTCCAAGGTTCTCTGGTCTTGCAAAGCTTTAATATATATAGATCTTTAATGTCATTTAATGCCATATGATTACCACAGTGACGTTCATGTGCGGGTTTAATTTAGGTTCTTTTGCGCCTCGTTTTCAAGTGTGTATTTGTGGCTGCGTTTCGTAGCTTGTTTACTGCTTTGCTCGGATGTTTTGTCACTGGCTTCTGAGCAAATGTCAGTCAGTCCTTCAGCCCATTTAATGCCTGCTTCAATGGCTTTTCCAGGTGTTATAAAGCAGTGAGTCTGGTTGGCCTTTTAACTTTGCTTAACCACTTACAGCCTGAGAGTAGCACACCTGGCCTTTAATATTTTAGAATGTGATTAGATGATATGGCCTTTTAAAAATAGCACAGAGGGTCTGCAGTCCACCATGAAGGCTCTAGTGACATTAAGCGGACAGAACCGAATTTAACTGGCATTTATAGGCCTTAATATTAATGCTTTCAGTGTTTATAGAAGGCTTCATTGAATTTCATGAATACAGTTGCATCCAACAAGGGAAAAGATTTATAAAAGGAAGAGCAATCAGGGAAGTACAGTTTTTTTTTAAAGGGCTCTTAAGCATGAATATGGAGGTCGTATTTCTCAAAGGGGATTGTCTCTTTCTTTCTTTATCAGAATTGGCTGGATCCCTCTAAAGAGATTAAGAAGCAAATCCGGGGTAAGTGCCGCAGCCACACACACGTGCTGTACGCACACACGCGCACACACATAGTCTAACAAATCCACACAAACGCAGGACACGGACAGACATTCTTCACAAAACAACTTTGCCGGTGCTTCGTCCACAGTCGGTCCCTGGAATTTCGGGTTTTCCGTCAAGTTCTACCCCCCAGACCCATCGGTGCTCATTGAGGACATTACCAGGTAGGTCTGACTGTTTCAAAACAAGTCCCCCATCACTCAGAAAAAACGTGTTTTGGTCTTTAACGTCTCTTGAACCTTTGACCTTCACTAAAATCAGGAATTGATGATAAAGGATTTCTGTTTGAGCTAAATCAGTGCGGTGACATGTTCAAAAGGAGACTATACTACCCTGCTCTCAAAGCACTGAGACTAGTTCCAGTGCTCAGTTCCTCCAGATATGTTCCAATTAGGTTGACACTTAGCTCTTGAAGAGAAGCGTCACCAGCATCTCTGCGTCCTCTGTCTTTAGGTACTATTTGTGCCTGCAGCTGAGGGATGACATCCTGTCTGGTCGTCTCCCATGCTCGTTTGTCACGCATGCCCTCCTGGGTTCCTACACAGTCCAGGCTGAACTGGGAGACTACGAGCCCGAGGAACACGGTCCAGACTACGTCAGCGAGTTCCACTTTGCCCCCAACCAGACGCGCGAGCTGGAGGAGAGAGTGATGGAACTGCACCGCAACTACAGGTCACAGAAAACACGGCTTCATTAGTAAACTGAATGCTGTTGTTTGTGTTCTGAGGAATTAATATGGATAATAAGAAGTGAAGGATCAGTTGTGGCATTTGCACTGCAGGGGAATGAGTCCAGCAGAGGCAGAGATGAACTTTCTAGAAAATGCCAAGAAGCTCTCAATGTATGGAGTGGACCTGCACCACGCTAAGGTACAGATTGTTTCTCACTCTTCTGATCTATCAGCACCCGTTTTCACGTTCCTCGATACTCTGTGAATTTCTTTAATAGGATTCAGAGGGAATCGACATAATGCTCGGCGTGAGCGCCAACGGTCTGCTCATCTACCGAGATCGCCTCAGGATCAATCGGTTCGCCTGGCCAAAAATCCTCAAAATCTCCTATAAGAGAAGCAACTTTTACATCAAGATCCGCCCTGGAGAGGTTAATAAAAACACGTTTTATCTGTTTGTTTGTTTTTTAAAAATCATTTTGCTTGAAAGAGCAGGAGTTCACAAATAATGCATGCACAGCCCCACCAGAGCAGTCCCTTGTCACTCTGGGAAAATCGAGGGGAGTGAAATAAAGAATCATTTGGTAAAGAGCGAGTTTCATATTTCTATTTCATGCTTTCACAGTTGTTAAAATTACATCACCGCCTCTCTTGACTCGTCCAAAGCCGCGCAAATAGTCATTTCATGGTTTGATAAAAGTGTTACTTCTGAGATGTATCTTGCTGCACCCCCATGTGACAACTGCAGAGAGTATTTTATCAGGCATTATTTATAGACTTTAGAGATACTCGTCTTAAAGATTTGGCTGATAGGTCACGTTTTTATTCTTGTCCTTCTCTCTTTCTCGACTTCAGAGTGTGATTAGCCAGTCATGAGGATTTGCATTTTCATCAAGGATTTTACTTACAAGTGTATAACAGCCACGTTATGCTCGCTCTGGTTTCCAACTCCCTGAAGTTATTATGAGTTCCCTTCATTCATCCTTTAGGGTATCTGCAGTGCTTTACATCCACTGTTAAACTGACTTTGACATCTTCATAGTGAATACCAAGTCCATTCTGTGCATATACTTTGTTCTGCAGATGTATCCTCTTAAGTCAGCTGTCACTTTAAATTTGCCTCGAGGGTCATCATTGTGGTTTAAAGCCCCTTTTATTCTAAGTTGTCCCCATAGTGTTTTTGTGTGGAACTAAAGTGCTTCCTTTTGTGAACGGACTCCTAATGTTTAAGGACCTGTTATATCGCTAATAAGTTATTGATCTGAAAGCATTTTCCCCCCTCTGTGCACAAAACTGAACATCTGATGGACTGAGTGCATGAACAGCTAATTTATAGGTTGGTTAGAGATGGAAAATCTACCTGTCATGGCAGCAGGAGACACGAGACGAGTAAACAGAAAGCATTGATTTTTCCATTGCTGCAGAGTAAACACATTTCACCCTGCCACCATCCCTCCATCTTCCCCATCTTCACTTGCTTCCCTCACTCTCCTTTTCTTCTTCACCTCCCCGCCACCTCCTCCTCTCGCCACCTCCACTCATTTCCCTCATCACTCAGTATGAACAGTTTGAGAGCACCATAGGCTTCAAGCTGCCCAACCATCGGGCCTCGAAGCGATTGTGGAAGGTCTGCATTGAGCACCACACCTTCTTCAGGTAGGCCGTGATGCGCACGGATACAGTCGGCACATTTTCTGCACTGTGCTCACTTCAGCCTGCATGAACTGTTAGCACTTGGCACAAATTGTTATTTTTGGAGTTTAAATAGACTTTTTGTCACCTTATTAGTTCCTTTCAGCCAGCTAATTTGAGCTGGAATTGAGTTTTCTTGTGTTTACGGCACATGTGTAGCTACAGATGGGCTATGGTCAGTTTAGAGCAGGCATGTCAAACTCGCGGGCCGCTTCCGGTCACGCCCCCTACTTCCGGCCGAGAATTGGCGTTAAAATGTGGTACAAATAGGCCCTTTAAGTTACTTTTTTGACATTCCGCTCAACCCTCTTAACTGGAGGAGAAAGTGAAATGTCAAAAAAGTAACTTAAAGGGCCTATTTGTACCATATTTTTAACGCCAATTCTCGACCGGAAGTAGGGGGCGTGACCGGAAGCGGCCCGTGGGGCGCGAGTTTGACATGCCTGGTTTAGAGAGCAACAGAGAAACTGTTATGAGTGTCTAAAGGCATTATTTATAGACTTTAGAGATGCTGTTCTTAAAGAAACAAAGGTGGGCTTTTATGAAATCTGATGAGAACTTACAAAGAAACATCAGGAAGACGGGACATGCAAGGAGGTCAAACTGGAGATAAATCAGACAAACTGACAAAAGACTGAGAGAAGGGCAGGACTAAATATAACACAGAGGGCTAAATGACACAGGTAGAGACAGGACATGTGGCTCATTCCAGTAAATTTCCTGAAAATATTTAGAAATTATATATATATATATATAATATTTTTTTTATTTTTATTTTTTTACATGAACTGAACATTTCTGCAGGTTGGTTTCCCCAGAGCCACCTCCCAAGGGCTTCCTGGTGATTGGCTCCAAGTTCCGCTACAGCGGGCGAACTCAAGCCCAGACCAGACAGGCCAGCGCTCTGATTGACAGGCCCGCTCCACAGTTCGATCGTTCTGTTAGCAAGAGGTACATGCTGCCCCGAAGCATTGACGGAGGTAAGAACCCAGACTGTTTCACTGTCGCCGTGGACATTTTCTGGGAGGCAGCAACTTGTACTCTCCACAGAGTACAAATATTTTAGCAGGAGGGTTTGTTGATTTTTGTCTCACGGCCCTCAAATTGAGGGGAGCCAGAAATTCCTTGTCAAAAACAGGAATCAACATTAAATTGAGACATTATTTTATGCGCAGCACATTTTAAAGCTCAACTTGAAAACTCCAGCTGTTTAATGGTTTCCTTCCACTTGCTTTCAACCAGCCTCGGCTCTTGGTGACAGTATGGACCAGCTGTCCCAACGAAGCTCCAGTGAACGCACGCAGTTCATGTCCAGAGAAGATCTAGACCAAGAGGGCAGCCTAGACCTGGACCATGATCATTATCATTATCAAGACCAAGATCAGGACCAGTACACGGATCAGGAAGAAGATCAGAGACAGATATCCACCAGGACTTTGGAGCTTAAGGTACCAGATGAGTCGATAGACTTTAAATGCACAGAAATCCGACTTAATTTGTGCAGTGATTTTCATCGTTTTAAAGCGTTTTATTTAGCCACAACCAACCAATTAGGAGAGCATCACATATACAAAAAACAATTAATTAGATTCATTTGGAAAGGTAAACGGCACAATGTGCAACCCAAATAGAAAAATCTCACACTTAACTCATCTTCTCTTAACTCATTCCTTTTTGTTTCAAACCGTAATTACCCTTCCTGTTTTTCTCTCCCAGGCTTAATTTACCCTATTTTCTGCTCTCACAGTTTGAGACGTTTCAGTATGCACCTGCTTTTCTCATCACTTCTGAAGTCATCTCCCAAAATCTAACTCGACCTCTTCGCAGTAGATCATGTTTCTCTAACCCACTGCCCTTCCTGCCTTTAACAGATCACATGCTCTTCGTGCCGCTGTAAAGCACTAATTTCTTCTTTCCTCCTCTTGCATTTCTGTCCTCTGCCTTGTGCTTTCCTTCAGGGTGAGGAGGCAGGCTCGCCTGTAGACTCAAAGCCAGAGGTATTTTGGCATCGGACTTTGGTGTCTGTCTATGTGGTTTTGGTTGCTCAAGGTCATGTGCTCGTACACTGTGTTTGCTAAGCACGACCTGTGTTTGCCTGTACTGTTTGTCTGTAAAAGAAATGCAGTTTCTTGTGATTTCATGACTTCCAGGACACCATGGCAAATGCATGAATTGATCTTCAAGAAAAGAAGAGAAAAGTTAAATATATGTTTAATCAAGCATTTTGCTTTACTTCATATTTTCCTGCTGACAAGTAGTTTCACTGAAAATACTTATTAGATTGTAATAAGCATTTTGATCTTAAGTAGATCAAAATGTATGTTGGAAAACTCTGTCCTTTTCATCAGCATGCGTCTTTAAGAGTGTCCCCATAGAGGGACTGTTTGTCACCAGCAGGATAAACAGATGGCCTTTAGGCACTGCAAACGATTCAGTGAATCCGTGTTTCCCCCGTTGACAAATGAATGAATTTATACTCCAACTAAAATTCTCAAAAATATACATTTTTATTTCATTAGAAATAGTTTCATGCAAAAAAAAAATTCTAGAAGCTCTTATTTGTTCCTGTAAAAGTCCTATGCAGGTAGCTGTGATGCTTTTTTGACTACTGCAGGAAATATTGGCATCACATTAGTGGCTTAACGGACTCTTCATTTGTGGTTTTGTAATCCTTCCCATCAAACCTTTTGGATCAAGAAGTATGGGAATAATCCTCCTCCAAACACTTAGGTTTAGTCAATAAATGTCTCCATTAATTACCAGTTGGCTGACACTGAAATGGATTGTCCCTCTCTTCTTGGCAGAACATTAAATGGCTTAACAATCACAGTCCAAAGCCTCGATGGTGTCAACTCTTTCTGTTTGTCAGTCTGGCTGCCTGCCTTTTTGACTCACCTGCAGCATTTTACCTCTTTGTCTCTGCACGCATCTATTCTCTCCCCCCACCCCACCCTCAAACTCTCAACCTCCCGCTTTGCTCGAAAAAAAACCCCCCCTTCACTTCATGTCACTTGCCCCACCTCATCTGTCGGACAAGGAACTGGTCACCCTTCGCCCTAAACAGGAGGTACAGCTTGTCATCTCTTTTTTGGCATGAGACATGTGTGACTCTCACCAGGTGTTCAGTGTTTTTGTATTCATAACTGTACCACTTGCAGTTTGAAAACAGGAGACATCAGTGAAAAAGTACATTTTCCTACAGAGCACACTTTAATGTGTGCTTTACTGTTTCTAGCCATATTTAAAGTCTTTATTGGCCATCCATGTGGTACAGCTTTTACTCCATAAGGAAAACAATCAATCATGCTACCTACCCTCATCAGACAGCTTGATTAAATTTTTGTTCATTTTACAATTGAAGCCAATTCGAGTTCATTGTTCTGTGAACCAGAAACAGATTTCGAAGCATGAAATTCATGCGGTTTTGTCTTCCTGCTTTGCCTTTCACCGTACGAGTAGCAGTTCTTGGACAAGCCAGAAGATGTTATACAAAAGCACCAGGCCAGCATCAACGAGCTGAAGAGGGCTCTGAGGCAGCCTAACAGCAAGATGGCCCAGAGAGAGAAACGCATCTCCTCAGCTACTCCTCCTGGAGGAACTCCTGAGCGGAAACCCGTAAGAATTACACTCTTTTTCCCAGTCATGAGACATACTTTCATTGTTGCTATATATATTGCAAACATGCTGTACTGGTCCTAGGCCATCGCGTGTATTCTTAACAGAGTATGCCAAAATCTGGATTCCATTAAGCCAGGGCACAGAGGAAAATACGTTGAAATGATGCATTAACATTTACACAGTGATACCCCCCCACCCCAGTTAATCTTTGTTCTTTTACTACTCCTTTCCAATAGTGATGTGGCGTATCGGTGATAAATGGAAGCGCCGTTTATCTAGTTAGGCTAATGAAACTGTCTACTCTATGTTAACATAGGCGACCACTGATGCCAAATTGATTGACAAGCAGGATGCTTATGAAGGAACTCTGGATTTTTACTCGAACACGGAAAAGAGTAAGACCTCTTCAGAGGATAGAGACACATTTGCAGTGACATCTTGGACTGAAGCGAATATGAACAATTGCCAAACACCCCGGGACTCTGGAAGATCTAATGGAACATCTCCAAAGCGGGAAACTGAGTTTATGGCAGCCGGACAAAAGCATATGAACACAATGGATGATACAGTAGCAGCTAATGGGCATCATGAATCTGTTCTAGTGAGGAGAGCCATTCAAGAAAATGGATATGGCTCTCCACCTGACAAACAGGCAAGCGAAGTGAAGAAGGATTTAAGGCACGGCCACTATGAGCGCCGAGAGAGACCTAAGAACTTTGAAACTCCGGTGGCTCGGGATTCTTTTCCAAAGGGCAACGGGGCCCCATTTGACAGTGCTTCGAGACACTGTGAGGCTTGGAAAATAAAAGAGCCAAGCCCTGTGGGAGAAAAAGATTGCAACAAAACTGGGAACTCACACACAGAAGTCACAAAAATAGTTCCTCTCAAGCCACAGAGATCAAAGAAGTCTATAAATAAGGAGAACAAAGATGTAAACGCTCAAACACACAGCCAGCCTGACAGAGCTGTCTTTGGTGCTGCTGGGGATGTTCAGATGACAAAATCTTCCTGTGAGTCAGGAAGGAGACTGGATCATAATACTGTACTGCAGTCTGTTGTCAAGGAAAGCACAACAGCCACCAAATACCAGGGTGAATCTGCAGCGTTGTATCAGCAGCAAAGTCAAGCGCATCAGCAGATTAGGAATGAAGGTTTTGGACATCAGGATCTCAGAGATTGCAGGGATTCAGCCGGCCAGTGGATGAGAGGAGGCGCTCCGTTTGAAGAGAATTTACAAAAACCCTCCGAATTTAGCACCAAATTTCCAACAGCTCCCCCACGCACTCTCCCCCTGAAAACACAGTGGTCCCGAGACAGACCGAGCACCATGGACAGCAGCCACGTCCACCACAGGACGCCCAACCAAGAAACAGCCAAGAGGAAGCAAGCGGTAAACCACCTGCCCCCCCCCTAACCTGTTTGTCAGTCATGGGAAAGTCAAACATTGCATGAGCTTCAGGCGATGTCGTGCAAATCTTGTTTTTACCATCTAAAAACAAACAAGAGAAAAAAAATAAATCACACACATGCATATACCTCAGAACTCATGTGGCTGTGTATGAGAAAGCAAACGTTTCCGTTCCTTCGCATCGCCTCATTGACCGACTCAGTTCACGTCCATGGAGTAGGGAGCATTTCGCTTTCCCTTCTCCCCCCACCGCCCCTCCGCAAATCTTGACATCTGCTTGGCCATTTCAGAACACTGAGGGCCTTTAAGCAAACTTCCCATTGCTTAAGCTTCAGGCGTCCCTTTTATCCCACCTAAACTTGTCACGTTAACACCTTGTCTCTCCTTCCAACACTCAGAGTGAAGGTGGCTGCTGTTGCAAGGAGTGCAAGACCTTTTTCCTCCATTTTTTTCTTTGAAACCTCTTTTTCCTCATAATTTGAATCTTTTGTGTAAATGGCTGAGGAGGCTATTTGACCCAAATGTTCTGCCTTGGCACCTCTGCAGCAATAGCAGAAAATGAAAAAGGCGATTAGATGTAATCAACTGGCTGCAGAGCTGCCAAACCTCTTCAGGGTTCAGGCATTCATATGCTGCATTTTAAAAAATATATATATATGAATACCTTTTTCCTGAAAGGGATTTTGACAAATCAAGCCTTTCAGTGCGTGGCATTACCATTGCACTTGCAGTCATTTTTAATGAGATCAACCTGTGAAATATACCCCCGTTTGCATGCTTTTGACTGCAGCAGTTAAGGCTTTGGAGTTTGTAATGCTCATCATGTCGGTTTGGCAAAAGCCCCAAAGTTTATGAATGAATTAGGTGTGTTTGCTTGCAGATTAAAAACTTAGCAGTGCACAAGCAACATGCTTAATAGCTGTGAAGAGCCAACACTGGAAACTTTATCAGCCATGCTGCGCAAAGAGCAGAAATTGACATCAAAGCAGTTTCAAAGAAAACTTTTTAACTCTCATATTTTACGATCTGCTTACACACATTAGCTGTAGGGAGGCATTATAACCTCTGCCTGCATTTCTATGAATCCACGCATGTTTTCATATTGTCGTTTGCATTTTGTTTGTTTTTAATTTTCTATAGGAGACACCTCCCACCCCTGCTATACATGAGGAGCCTCTCAACGAAGCTTCAGTGAGTCATCCCTCAGCTCCTCACATATTTATTATCTAGTCACACCTTGGAAATGAGTAAATACACTGCAATTAGATTTTTGACAGATTTTATTCGAGCTGTTCTTTGCAGTGTGTTTGTTTTTAGCAAATTCATATCTAATCAAAGGGGGGAACGTCTTCATTTTTAATTCTGATCAGAGAGGACTAGAGAAGTTAATATATTTGTACTTTACATACTACAAAGACTGAAATTCTGGGAAATAAGTCACATTATATGATCATCCTTATCCTCTGTAGAGGGAACCATGGGAGAGACGTCTGGGCTCTGTATCAGAGGATGATCAGGACCACGAGATCCTGTACTTGAAGGAGACCCACCTGGGCATTGAACGCAAATGTTCCAGCATCACGGTCAGTTCTACATCCAGCTTGGAGGCTGAAGTAGATTTCACCGTCCTCACGGACCTGCACACAGGCATGGAGGAGTTCTCCAGGGGTATGTCAGAGTTGGGAGAGAGGGATCTGTCACCGGATGGGGGTCTGCGCTTTGGCATTGACTTGCTCCAGCAGCAGCAGCAGCAGCAGCAGCAGCAGCAGCAGCAGCAGCAGCAGCAGCAGGGCCCCTGGGAGGCACCTCCTCCTTTAGTGTCAGCTCCTCTGTCCAGAGGAGCCAGCAGCAGTCCTCCAGCCAAACAAATCCAAGCTGAAGAAGTCCGACCAGAAGTCAAACGGCCCGATGTGCAGGTAGACCAAAGTTTTCACATCTGCTGTGTACAAGCACCAAGAGATGTCTGCTCCCTTAGTTTGCTTTGTTTTCATGCTGCGCTATTTTTAGACACCTAAAAATATGCATCTTGGCTTCTTTTAATTCAAACTGCAGTGCAGGAAAGAATGGGTGTTAATTCGATCTGAAAGCATCACAAAATAGCATGAAATCATTATTCTGCTGCTTTATCTCTCTGCATGTTTTTAACGAGGCACTTGAGAAATAAATACAGCAAAGTGTGAATGTAATCGAAACAACAGGAAAAACGAACCGAATTCCTGTCCTGTAACCTTTTCCCCATAAAGCCACCATATCCACCCTCGGTCATTCCCAGTCATGTTGTGATCACTCCAAAGTGGTTTGCTTGTAAACTTCAATTTTGGGTTCATGATTTGAGTTTTTAAAAAAGCTGTTTTAAGCACCAAGCTGCAGACCCTGCCCATCTACCCTCCCATCTTTTACAGTACAGCTTGTCTTTTGCTTTCTGTCCTGATTAAATAAGGTTTCTTTTGGCCAATTAAGGCTTTTCAAAACCCCAGTTTCTGCACTGAGCCTCAGAATAAACATAACTAACTAGACATACTCTTATATCCTTCTGTCAAGCCTGTAGTTCCCAAAAAACCAAAGAGGTCCGTGCCCGTGTCTTCGTCAGTGGACCGAGATCAGTCACACAGAGAGGCTAGTCGTGCCTCCGCCACGACACCGTTGAGCAGGGAGGGCAGTGACGTCAGGCCCGCACCAACAGTTAGAAAGACGGACGTCAGGACGGAGACTCAACCCAATGGGTCAGAGGTCACCACGACCATCGTGGAGTTCACAGATCAGGTTAATTAAATAAGTCGGTGCTAAATATTTAACAATACTTGCAGAAAGGTAGAGCTGCACACTTCCTGTTCTGAATATCTGGATCAAACACACTGAATCTGTCCGTTTCAGGATCACGGAATCACTGGACTCAGTGACGTTTCTTACTCTACGAGACAGAGCGTGTCCCCTGTGAGTACAGACAAGAGGACCTGTCCAATTTTAACTCAACCTGCAGCGCACTCCATTCTGCTCTCCAGGGTTCAAACCTACTTACAAAGCCTAAAGACATGAATTAAGGAACATGTATCTCACTGAATGTCACAAAATATCAAAAATGAATTACTATTTTTCCAATTCTTGCTCTGTAACGAGATGTTCATGCGCGTCTTTATAATATTTCCATAATGCCTTCTCAGGTGCACAAGGGCAGTCTTGGAAGAGAGACATCAGGATCGCCCATCCTTGTCTCTGAAAATGTTACCTCAGCTACCACTCATGTCACAAAGGTAGAGAAGCACAGATAAAGTTCACAAAGTGCACATTAAATTTGCAGTCCTTCTCCTTTAAATGTTAAAGGCTGTTACAAGAAAAACTGTTGTGTGCTGCAGACGGTGAAAGGAGGATATTCAGAGACCAGGATTGAGAAGAGGATCATAATCACAGGAGACGATGACGTGGACCAGGAACAGGTGAGCTCAAATTGACAAATGAGCTCTGCTACCTTGGCACCCCACAGCACAGTTCAGCCTTCATGTTAACGTGGTGTGATTGGCTCGCCTGAGAACAGCTCAAGATTCTAATCAATTTGTACAAGGCCGAGAGAAAGGAGATTCATCCAGCAGCTGCCGTCCCTGCTACTTTTTCATATCCTATGCACCCCACTGGCTATAAAAACACTTTGTTTCTGTGTGGATAAGAAATATGCTTCTGTCAGTATGAGGATTTGTCTTTTTCTATGCAAATATTCATTAATAAAACATAAAACCTACTTGCAAGCTAAATTTGATAGAACTATCTAAAATATTAAATAAGCATTTGGCTAAAGACTAACTGAAAAAATGATTCGTAATTTCAGCTCCATCACCGTCTGAAAATGTGTTCTGTTTCTGAAGGACACAGAAAAGTTGCATAAGATACCAGTTCATTTCATTCATGACACACAGTTCACTCTTTGCTTCCAGGCTCTGGCTATTGCTATACAGGAAGCCAAGCAGCAGCATCCAGACATGCAGGTGACCAAGGCAGTTGTTGTCAGGGAAACAGAATCATCCACCGAGGACCGACACGGTGCATCAGAGGTACAGGTGGCATCTTGACTCCATGCAACAGCGGATGGGATTTTGCCTCCTCTAAACTCTTTTGAGGTTAAGGGATTTAATGTGTCTCTTTTCTTTGCTGCAGTCCTGATTTCCTGAGACAAGAGTGCCCCCCTTTGGACCAGAAGTGTCAGTACTCGACCTGAAATTGCCACCCACCATCCCCATCGATTAAAGACTACTGCCTGAGGCGCTCTGACGGGGCCTCTTCTACAAGTTCACACACAAAGCTGAAATGGGACTCTTTAATTTGTATTAGAGCATTTCATTATACAAATCATCACCATGTTCAGTGGAGTGATTTATTTTTTTGCAGTCAAGCTGCACAAATCCAAAGAAAAAGAAAAAAATCATGAATTTCACATGGTTGATAATATTCCCATAGAATTCCAAACATGGGTAAAAATTTAAGACATAATCCAAGTAGATTCCCTGCAAAACTCTCAGGATCTATATGTTCAAATTATTCACTTAGGTATTTCTGGATAAAATAAAACCAGGGAATTCATGTGCGAGGGAGTGGTTCAGATAACAAAGCGCACTCACACACAGTGTGGAATCATCCAAAGGTGCGTGGTCATCCTGTGGAGAAAGTATCTTTGGGAAATTTGGATTATGAGTGGTTTATGCTCTGATCACGTGACTCCTGCAGTGTGCGCTGAAAAACACAAAACAAAAAAAGTGTTTCCACTGTGTCACTGAGTAACAGAATCATTACATGTAGCTCCAGTTAAAGCATCCAGTGACACGGGGTTTAGAGAACATGCTTTAGTTTTCACAGCTAGTCGAATAAACAATCTTTGTTCCGTCCCATCGCGCTGAATGATGAAGGCGCCCCGATTAGAGACGATCGCGGTCCTCTGGAGGCGTTTACTCACGTATTTAGCGAGGACCAGTGTTAGTTATCTAGTAATATTTGACTTGCATTAAACATATCTCGCCCTCGATGCGTGGGTGGTAAGTATGCATATCTGCATATATGTCTTGACATTAGGAGCTGTTAATACACAGTGTACCTGTTGTATTTATTCAAACAGTGGCGATGTAGTTTCTGAGCATGCTGATGTTTCAGAATGAGCCCAGTTTCTCTCCTCTCCCGGCCTTTAGATACGCGCTCAGAACTCACCTGGATTTAATACCACTTTGGCCGTTGTGTGTAGTAAGTACATAGCATAGGCTTACTTCCCTTGTTCAAGTCACAGAATGGGCTCCTGCATCAGTAACAGTAGTGTATGAGATAACGTTTGCATGGTGATGATTTCTTTTACATGACTGGACTGTAAATGACTGCGGTGGATATTAACTCGTCATAAGGATGGATGATAACGTCCGTGACAGGAAACACCCTGAGAAATTACAAAGCTGTAGAGACTGACAATTAGAGAAGAGAAATGAAGTGTATTCATGAGAAAAAGAAAGAAATGTCAAGTACACAGTACATTCAGTTAAGACAGCACAGTCGATTATTTTGTTACAGCCGTCTTACACTCTCATCTCCTCTCAAACCGCTTATGACATTTAACTGATCCAAACCTCGCAGTTTTCTACTTATTTGCCAGTGAATGAACACAATGTGGGCCACTCGAGCTTACATTCTCCAGGCTGAAATGGCATTATGCAGCAGAGCTCTACTGATGCTCTTTTGTGTCAAGTACCATGTTAGAAATAAACTATACAGTAGGAGAAGCATCGCTGAGGTTTTAGTTTGTGTGTGATTTGGTACATGGATGTTAGAGGGGTGCTGTAGACATGTAACGTGCCAACTGAGGTAGCAGTCAAACTGTACAAACTGGTTTTGTATGAAATAACTTTATATGAACAACTTTTAATTACAAGAGTGTCAGAAGGTCAAATGCACACGTCTTTGGTATGACATGGTTTCTCTTTAATTGCGGCGTCTTTAGCGTTGAAAGAAAAAAAAATGGTACGACTTCTGTATCTTTTTCCAAATCCTCATATTTTATATATAAATCAATACATGCAGCCGGAAATTAATTCAGTCGATAAAAGCTTGGTTAAAAGCTGCCACTTAAGGTTCTTGAGGAAATTACTCGTTTTCAGATACTAAACTATACAGTCTATGTTCACATGTCTTGTGCAACCTTTGTGTTTCTTATTTTGGTTCCAAAGTGATGGTTAGTCATGGATGTGGGTGTCAAACTGAAAGGTGGAAAAAAGAATAATGCAGCCATGCATACCTTGTACTGTATATTTGGTGCTGTTTAGTGGATTGTGAAGATGTATAGTAGTTAATGGCCATGGGCTTGATGTACACTAGGGGGCACCGGTTACCTGAAAGAAGCCAGCTTCGTGGCAGCATCAAGCATACCCAGCTGAAGTCCTTCTCACCATTCTTCACTTAGGGGCAAAATATTGGACCAACCAGCAAGGTCCAACATACCTCTCTGTTCAGAAAAAGGCCTGCTCACGGACAGGCGACGGCGACCAGACTGTAATAACCAGACTGTGAATAATCGCAGACCCTCGACTGTGGCTGAGACACGTGGTGCCGAAGTGTGATTGGATGACCTCTGGCAGGCCCTTAAACCTCGCCTTGTCCTTCTGTACAGACCTCTCCTGCTCCTCCTCCTCTGCAGCTTCATCTCTTCTGCTCTGCTGCTTTCCACTGCTTAGTGCTGTGTCCTTGCTGTACATTGTACTTGCATTCATTTGAAAATGAATTTAAAAAAAAAGAGGAACAAAAAGAACAAAATAAATGAGAATCCCTCTGTAACACATGTCTATGATATGTATACGCTTTGCTGTGCCACGTTTCATTATGATGTTTTCGTTAAATTTAATTTTTTGGGCAATGATTATTGCATATTCATCTATTGCTGCATTTAGATTGTTAACGTTTTAGCTAAGATACCACAAGTGCAATGACAGCTTGGAGAAAACAACTTGGACATGAGTAGACACAGTTCAAAACAAACAATCTCCCGTCCCACCGCATCTCAAAGGTGCACTGGACTGAGGTTCTGGTGACCGTGGAGGCCGTGTGAGCGCAGCCAACTCTGTCATGTTCAAGAAAGCAGTTTGAGATGACTTGATCTTTGTGACATGGTGCATTATCCTGCTGGAAGCAGCCATCATTAGATGGGCACACTGTGGTCATAAAGGGATGGACGTGCTCAGTAAAATTGCTCAGGTAGCTGCCGCTGTGCTATTGGCTGATATTTGCAGTAACAAGCAGTTGAACAGGCATAGCTTGCACACATCTCAAGGCAGGTTTCAGTGAGAATTAAAATTTCTTTATACTAATGGGGCGAACGGGCCTCATCAAGATGTGCTGCACAAACATGAATCTGCAGACTTTTCTGATGTGCTCTGATGAGTTTCTTTGTGCTGTTGTTTGCTTTTCTTGAGCTATCCTTTTACTCAACTTTGACAAAAATGGTTGCTGATATCTTATCCAAGTTTCAGATTCCTCTCGGTGGAACATAATGAGCAGCGGTTTCCAGCTTCTCCGCAAGTGGAGGATTTTTTTTGTTGGCGCCCCATTAGAAAATATGCTTAACACCCTCATAAAGGCTTGCATCGCACAAGAAAAAAGGTATTTGAAAAGAAGAGCGTGCCCAGGAGTTCTCTTCATATAATTTAGTGCTGAATGAACTGAAGTGAATACGCAGTAACATTTCCACTCGAGTTTCTGTTCTTTCCCAGTGTCGTTTTGAACTTAAACAGAACTCAGCCTGTTTGCAAGCTCGCTAAATGGTAAAGTAATGCAGATGCAGCATGTTGTAAGGAACAATCAGTGCCGTCCTTCCTGTGTTTCAAGAGCACCAAGCCAATCTCAATGAGCATGCTGCATGACCTGATGAACATACAATGCAATGAAACGTTGTGCAGAAAAACAGGGTGCAAAGCTTTTGCAGGTCAGACAAACAAGACCCCAATTAGATTAAGCTTAGTGCTGCATCAAGACTTGTTGGTGTGGCCTTTAACAAATATAGTCATTCATTATTTGGTTCCATTTTTTTTGAAGTTGGAAAGTATCCACGTTCACACTCTTCCAGAGCAGTGATGGAGTTTAAAAAAAGAGAGAACCATTAAATGGATTAGGCTTTTTTTGGATTTTATGAGCCTCTCCTTGAAATGTGAAAA
>VOQJ01004587.1:7463-9963 GCA_015052665.1 Apistogramma diplotaenia
GCGCCGCGCTCCTGTTGTTTGTGTGGGGAGTTTGATGTTTGTGGCGGCGAGGAGGAGGAGGGGGGGGGGGGGGGGGGGGGGGGGGGGGGGGGGGGGGGGGGGAGGGAAAGCAGAGCTGGGAGAACAGGAGGCCGTGGTGCTGATGGTGTTGGCGAACTTTCAGAAACAACAGAAAAACCACAAAGCACAAAGTTGGCTTTGTGTCCAAAACAGGCCCTTTTCCCTCCCCCTTTCCTCCCTTCCTCCCCGGGGGCAAAATAACACAATAAAATGTCCCATTAGGCCACTCTGATGAGCGAGAGACACAGACACAGAAGGTGGGAGAGAGCGGGAGGCTGGTCTGAGGTTTTGGCAGCAAGTCGCTGGTTTGGTGCTTTTTGTATAACTGTGAGTATTCAAGTTGGGGCCAGATCTTGACGCGTTGTTAGGAAACAGCTCAGGGCAGAAAAAAGCAACAAGAGAAACAGTCCTGGTGCTTCACGTTTTGTTTCAGAGTTCTGGTCGTGGTTCTCTCTGTGATTTCAGCAGATTGGTTTTGTCCAGACATGCATGTAAACACGGTTATCAGAGAGGGAAACAAAAACAGTCTGCCGATGTGTGTGTGTGTGTGTGTGTAGTTGATGTCTGAGTGAAAATTGCTTTCCTTTTCAAACTGAATTTACATTTGTCTTTGGGAAGAAAATGCATAGAAAATGTCTGTGGCCAACAATTGAGCCTCGGCGGCGGCAGCAGCAGCAGTTTGTACGTCGTTACCAAATAACAATGTGTAAATTTCCTGCACGCCACTCTGACACAGACTCTGGTTTTGTCCCAGATGGAGAAATGTATGAAAATGTAAATGATGTTGCACACGGCTGAAACAGTTTTTTAAGGGACTGAAAAGTAGCACAAACATGTTGTTAGTTATTTCCTGGTTTTACATAAACTAATGCAGTTTTTTATCGTTTTGCCAGCTGTGTACCAGCAGCGCTTTATCCTATATGCAATCTGTGAAAGCTTTGTTGTTTCACTGTGACTTGCATTTTTGGCTCGTTCCTTTTTTATGCTTTTTGGGGTTTTTTTTTGATGATGATGATGATGCATTATTGTGTTTTAAAGGCCTCAGTAACCCTCAAATACTTTGTGAGTCTGTATAGCATAAAAAATATACATGCTGAGCTCATGAATCCACACAGAAATACAGTCTGAAATACGATCGTCACGACAACCTGAAACTGAAAGTGATGATACTTAAAAATGATAGAAAGAAATGTAACTAAGAGCTCGATTAAAAATTGTTTTGATAGTAATAAACACACTGCCAACAGGTACTTCTAACTTCTAATTCTGTTACTGTTAATAACACCCGTTTTACAGATGAATTGCAAGAGAACATTTTGGAGTTTAGCTCTCCTGAAAGCTCTGATTTCTTTGTTCACACTCATTCCCAACCAGCCCAATACGATGGCATTCATAACAGATAGGCAAAACATTTCTGACATCCTCAATTGTTATAAAAACAGCCAAATTTCACACTGAGCTGATAAAATGCAAGCGAGGAATAGATGATTTCCCCTTAAAAGAAGAGAAAGAAAAAGAAACTCCAGTTGGGATTTAAATGTGGACGGCCAGCAAGTGGGATCCAAACCAGCAGGTAATTTTGGCTGTAATTATTAGTGGGGAGGGATAAAAAAAAATACTCATATACACTCTGAGCTGGATTTAAATTACTGTCCGGTGCATGTAATATTAAAATTGCCCCGCTTACCCCATAGGGAAATATATCCTGTCTGAATGGGGGGGTTGGGGAGGGGTGGGGGGGTTCCTTCTTGCACAAAAGAGGACAATGATGGCTGATTGTTACATCAAGTAGGAGTGTGGTTGTTACACTGGCTGTTTCAGAAAGTTAGAAAAATTGACAATGACCTGGTAACAATACAAAAGCCACTCTGTGAACACGATCTGCATCAAAAACGCAACAGAACGCAGATCCAGGTGTAAACACCTGACAGGGACCGGTAATGCACGTCTACTCAACCGTCTATGATCTGTAAAGCCACTAATGTTCAGTCATTCCTGATGAAACTAAATAAGAATGGGCTTTACAGGGCTGCCTGTGCTACGGCTCGCTGTGTTCTCACAAACTTCGGCTTTGCGGTTTTCTTCCGTAAGAGAAGGTGGAAATGATGTAATTATCATTGTTTATGTTTGCATTGGAAGGAAATATGAGTAATTTATGGAAATAGAACTGCCTGGAAGGTTGCAACAGTGTAACTTTGCTGTCAGTCACCAAGGAACTGCTTCGGTGTGGTAAAAACCTGCAGCCTCTCCGCTCCCCGAAACCCTTTTTTCTCCTCCTTTCTCCTATTCTCATCTCACCTTTCCATTTCTGTGTCTTACTCCTCTCCTTTCCTCGTGTAGGAAGAGGATGTAATCAACTCAGTCCTGCTGAGTCGGCAGCTTCCCACCTCAGGACCAATATCTACCTGTCCTTGAAAACACACACTTCAATTATACTACA
>VOQJ01004587.1:14963-22503 GCA_015052665.1 Apistogramma diplotaenia
TTAACTGTGTTTATCGGTTGATGAGAAGATGAGGAATCTGGGAAAAACGAGAAGAAACAAAGATAATTATTTCACAGCAGAGAAAATGTAAAATGCAAGAATGAGAAACAGATTGATGTCGCTGCAAACGCAGAAGGATCTGCCTTCACACAGGGTTCATACTTGATACAGTAAATGTATTCGTCATTCTGTATCCTTTGGTTTCAAATATGGAAACAAATGTTGAATAATCCATGGATGAAAATAGTTCCTAACAACCAGATCGATTAGCTTCCGTGTTTTTCTTTGGAGCAAAAAATGGCAACCGGACGCCTTTAAGTGCCCCCTTTTTTTCAGGCTTCAGAGGCTAGTATGACCTGGATGACTGAGAACCTTTTTGACAGCTACTTAGAAAACAAGTCAAATGCTTTTCACTATTTTCTCCCTGATTGCTGGTTGCAGTTGTCCCTGTGATGGATTAGCATCCACCTCACGTTGTCTTTATGTCTGAAAACACAGTGAAGCTTTGAAAAATGTAAAAGAAACATAATACCAATCTTACAAGTATAAAATGTTAAAATTACAGTTTTCCAAAGTTCTGGAATCACTCATCTGCTTTCCAGGTATAACTTTCCTTCCACTTCCCACGCTGTCACTCAAAGCTGGCATCATTGCTCCAGTCCAATCATCTTTCTGCCCACCTTCTCCACGCCAATCAGCCTCTGCTCTGTGTACTTTAAATCTCACTGCTTAATTTTCATTGACCCCTGCAGTCTCATTAGTGCACCCTCCTCCCCATCTCCCCATTACCCACTGCTCCATCCAAGCCTCCATCTTTATCTTCACCAATGCAAGCATCTAGACTGCAGGGTCCTGCGCTAATTCCTCTCTGGGATTCCTTTCTGCCATGATGGGCCATCAGAGTCTAATTGTCAAATAGCTTAATTGAATTCTGTATATCAATAAATCGTGTTCACTTCCTCCCAATGATCTCTCCTTGTTGAAATGATAGTAGCTAATTCTGAATTTAAGGACAGCAACATGGCATGGTTAGCACTGTTACCTCACAGCAACAAGGTCCCGAGTTTGATTCCACCTTGGCCTTTCTCTGTTGAGTTTGCATGTTCTCCTGGTACTCCGGTTTCCTCCCACAGTTCAAAGACATGCAGTTACTGGGGTTAGGTTACTGTCTCTCGCCCCAGGACAGCTGGGGTAGTCTTAGTTGACAAGTGGGCTGGAACAGGGAGTTAGAGTGGAGTTCACTAGGAATGGGAGAAGCATAAAAAACATCAAAGATTAAGAAACGACATAGTGGAAAGCAGAGATAGTGGCTGCAGTAGACAGTTTTCATTGCTTTCCAACGTTTGGTTTCACTTCAGCTCTTTGTTATATTGTCTGTAGCTCTCTACAGTCCGCCAGGACAGGACAGCCCAGGACATGTCAGTACTGCTGCTGTCCTCCACTGCTGCCGTTTCAACCCGTCCACCACCCCAGCAGCCACCTCAGCACCACGGGAGACATTTACTCAACAGTTTCTCTTTGTATCCTATTTACAGGGAGTAGTGATGTCAGAGCCTGGACATTAAGCTCTAACAGTGTTACAGCTGCTGTAATAAAATGTATGTTTTCTTACTAAAGTCAGATTACATACACCCAAACAATGCAATGTAATGAAGCCTTTTTTAAAAAATGAAACCATGTATTTGGGAGGTGTTAGAAAGAAAACTGAAGCCACACCACAGTATAAGGACAGGAGGTGAAAAACGAATGTAACATGAATGTAACAACTAAGTGATCAGGTACACGGTTAGTAAATCGAGGCCTGTCAGTTGTGATCACACCTTTTCTTTACTCTCTCACTCTGTGTGTGTGCGTGTGCGTGTGTGTGTGTGTGTGTGTGTGCGTGTGTAGGTGTGTGCGCGCGTGCTTACTGGCAGCATATTGTTTCCCTGTTCGGCCAAATTAAAGGGAAATTCCATTAATTTTTCAGCGTGGCTTCTCAGCCTGTCAAGGTGAATTTGCATTTCTATCTCACAGCTTAGCGGACGCTCGTTAGAAAACAGAAATGCTGAAATTGTAAATTGCAGAAAGTTGTTTTTTTCCCCTCCCACAAATCAAAGTCCACTCCTCACTCTCTTTCCCATATACATACACATGCATATACATGCAAATGCTCAGCAACACATATAAATACCTGTACACACAACTCATACATGTTTTATTTGTGTGTGTGTGTGTGTTTATGCACTCCACATGCACACACATCCCTATAGGTGTGTATGTTGTTGTTAATTGGAGTGTGAGGTCCATGACAGCTATCAGCGGCTCATTCACTACATTAATGAGAATGATAGCAGCTTTAAAAAGACTGTTCCAGACTCTGACCAAACTCATTAACACCGGCTTGCATTTAAATACACTCCGCTCTTCTTCCTCTGCTCCTCTTCTTCCTCCCTCTTTCCCTTTAACTTTGTCCACCGCTCTCTTGTTCTTTCTGCCACTCTCTTGCTTTTGTCTACCTGTTTTTCTTTAGCTCATCATCTGCTTCTTGTTCACTCACCCTTTCCATTTTATTTCCAGCTTGTTCTTCCACACTGTCTCCTACTTCTCACTCTGTGGCTCTTTGTCTCTTCTGCTTCATCTTTTGACAGAAATGTTTCTTCTCCCTCTTTTCCCACCTGTTTGTGCTCCTCACTACTTTCCTTCTGCATGATTAATGTTTTTCTTTATTCCTGTTTTATCTGATCAGGGGCCTGTATTAAGAAGTTAAACATACCTGGGAGATCTTTTCCTTATCTATCTTCACGTACCCAAACACCAGCTATCAGGCTAAGCCATCCAGCTATGAAGACATTGACAGAAATGAGGGGATGCTGGGAGCATGTAAGGAGTCACCAACATGGACAAGCCTACAGGCAGCAGTGGCTGCTTTTACAAAGAAAAAAAAACACAACAGGCATAATACTGGCTAAAAGCAGCACAGCTGCTACAGCCAAAGCAGCAGAATTAAAAGAAAAGAAGGTCCAACAGTGACAGTCACATTTTACATGAGGTCACCAACTACAATACTTAGGTTCCCTGCTTTAGGATCATATCATATCGCTATATTACAGGCTTATGGAGAAATAAACCTGTTTTCAAACTGCTTGCAACCAAGATTTTAAAAAATTGAGGTGATCAGATCTCTGCCGAACAAACTGTCTGCTGAAGACACTGCAGAGGCCGATGTCAGAGCTCTACAGAGTGTGTGTTGGGCTGTGTGTGTTTCCGTGGTCAGAGGCTGCCTGAAGTGTGTGTGAAGGCAGTGATGGACAGATCCACTCCCTGCAGCACTGTAGCTCACACACATAAAGCGCGGAGCTGCAAGAGGAAAGGCTGCAGTTAAATGGGGATGTGGTGGAGCAAATAGCATTTTAATGGTGACTGTTGTTGACAGTAGAAGTGTTCCAGTGACAATCAGGCTTTGTGTTTGCAAACTTATTCTGGCTTTTAAATGAAGAAGAAATGAATGTATTCCACACATTTTAATCTCTCTACTTTAATTTCACTTTTCTGTTCATAATCAGAAATTATTCTTGCTGGTAAAAGTCAGAAATGTTTTTCAGGTGGTTCTGATACAGTGCCAGCTCAAATACAGGGGGGATAGGGGTTAAGTGTGTGTGTGTTTGTGTGCACATGTGTGTTTGTCAATATTTGGACAGGTACCATGGCACTCACCAGATGAGCCCAGCATCTGCTTCTTGGCAAGACAAAATGACAAGAGTGTGTGTTCACTGCGTTTGTGTGTGTGCTTGCAGCGCAGCCCACTTTTGCTCACCACTCACTTCCACTTGGAAACGAAATACGGATGTATTAAGCTGAATTTCCTTTTGCCAGTCTCTAAAGTCTCCCTGCTTCTCACTGCTCCTCACGCTGCTCTCGGACTTCTCCCACCTGTCTAATCTATCCTTTTCATTTCTCCTTCTGTCCTCCCTCAGTGTCCTTTCTTTCTTCTGACATGTTCTCTTCTCTCCCTTCTCAAAGACACAAAGGTAACTGTTAACATTGCAGTTATTGCAGTCCTTCCCATGATTGGTTGATAGGTTAACCTCAGTCCAGTACAGGTTGAAAATTAAATAATGTTAATTAAATAATGTGTGCCTGCCTACACACGCATTAACAAAATGTGCTGGGTTACTCCTCCCCCCCCCAGCCAGTGTGTTTGTTTGTTATTCAGTAACCAGATTTTTTTTTAGAGACTTCAAGTCACAGGTTTAATAGGAAAAATGTGATTATAAGCACTAAAGAAACCTAATTACTGTAATTTCATGTAGATTCAGTCACATTTATTTATTTTTGTCTAACAACTGATTTTAGAAGCATCATATTTGTACTGGGCTTTTCACACAGTAGCAGCTTGTGTTTGGTCCTTCCGAATATTTGGAAGTGTGGGTGTCATGATCCTGCGCCAGCAGCCCTGTGCTCTTTGAGTTAATTTTGTGATCTGTGTATTGTATTCCTTGATTGTTAGTTTTTGTCATTAGGTCTCTTGAGTTTCCCTGTGTTCTGAGCTTGTGTTTATTTTCCTGTGTTCAGTCTTGTCTCTTGAGATTCGTGTATGATTCAGTTTCCCTCAGTCTCCCTCCTTGTGTCTGTTTAGTCTCTCGTGTAAGGTCTGCGTGTGTTCCTTGGTTTGTCACTTCCTGTATTATTTTGATAGTCTCGTGCTCCTTATGCTTTGTGTTTAGCTTTGCTTCCTGTTAGTTTCATTCGAGTCACCTGTGTTCCCTGCTGTCTCCACTTGCCCTGATTACACCATGTGCCTATTTAAGCCCTCAGTTTGTCTCTGCTCCTTGTTGCGTCGTCGTCTATGTTCCCCCCCACGCTGTGTGTAAGTTTCCCTTTTTGTATTTTAGTTGCTTTCTCCCAGGCTGTGTTTCCCTTAGTCACCCTGGTTGAGTTCTGAGTTTTGTATTTTCTTTTGCTTCCTGTGTCTCCTGCAATAAAAGCAGTTTTGAGTTAAGTTGCGTTGCGTCCTGCAGTTGCGTCCTACCCCCCCCACACATAGCGCACCGTGACAGTGGGAAGTTGCCTTTCATGCTTTGCTACGCTAACACGTACCAGAACCACCACTAACTTAATGAAAACCCCAACTTGTCAGCACACATGCTAACTGGAGTGTCACTGTGCTAATAGGGAAAGTAGTACTCAAGTTCAAACGTTACACTTACCAAAATATTGTATGAGGACACCCAGCAAGGAGCTCGGTGTACGAGTGCATGCAAATCCAGTCAGGAGGGTTCACAAGCTGCGTAATTAATTGCACACCAAGGTAGAGGGCACCCATATATGCAAATTTACCCATTGTTGCAAAATGCAGTGAAGGTGCATCAGAGTAACTTTTTCTCTTTTTATTGAAAATTGACGTACCTAACACTCTACTTTTGTTTATGGTTTAAGTTTGTCGTGTTCTTGTGTCTTTTTCTTTTTCTTTCTGCCTTTGCTCCTTCATGTAAATCCTGTGCTTCCCATTTCCTCCTGCTCCTCCGTCTGCTCAGCATTATTCGCCTTAACAAGAATGATCCTTCTCTTTAAAATGATATAAAACTATCAAATAAACTCAAATCACAAAATAAGATGTAAGAGGGTTAAGGCGGATCTCGACTTAGGCGCTTCGCTACATAATCCGCTCCTCACATGACTTCAAAGGAGGCGGTGAGAAGTGCCAGGCCTTCTCCTGTTTACCATATCAAGGCTTTCTCTTGCTGCTGCTGCTGCTGCTGCTGAGGAGGAGGAGGAGGAAGAGCCTGCAGAGTTAAGGAGGCTGGAATTGAAACACAGCGATGAGTTTGTTAAGTTGAGATGCTCATTAGGAGGTCCGGAAATGGGGGAGGAATGCACTCATTTTCTCCTCCCTCCCTCCCTCCCTCCTCATAACATCTTGGTTCTTTTCCCTTGAGTTGCTTCTCTCTCTGATTCTGTGAAAGTGTTGGCCTCCTCGGCTAACTTTTATTTTTTCCTCTGCCGTCTCTCATCCCTCCTCTTTTCCCTCTCCTCCCTGTTCTTCATTCCTCACGTGCTCCGCACTCCCCCTCTCATTGTGCCTTTGCTGTGATGATTAACGGTGTTTGGTGTCACTGTGGATGAAATCACTCAGTACGACAAGTCTCGCAGTCATAATCTGGATACGCGCACACACTGTACACAGCCAGGTGCGATAGATTCTTGAGCTTGTTGGAGAGACAGGCAGGAGAGGATGAGCTCAAGCTTTACTTCTCATCCTCTTTACATCCCTTATTATTTTTATTGTTTACTTGTTTTCACTGAAAATGTCTCAAATGTGTAAAAAGGAATAAACAGCACACCTGTGTCTGGGAATTGATGAGCACATCTGGATTCTGTGGAATTCCTTTGCAAATCTAATGAAATTCTGCTTTCAGCAGTAAGAATAGTAACAGTCTGGTACTTATATAGTGCTTTTCTACTCTAAGCATTTAAAGTGCTTTTTACTATAAGCCTCATTCACCTAATCACACACATGCAATTGGCCACAAGATCAGTGAAACAGGAAGTGTGTGCGCGTATACTGCACTGGCTTTAAACAAAAGGAATGAGAGACAGAATTAAGTGTAAGACTGGGCAATTAACCAACATTTTATTTTCAATTTCAACTTTGCCTTCCAGTGATAATGAAAACATAATGACATAGATTTTTGTGCTGCATTCATTTTTCTTTGTTATAAATCCTTTTCTTTACCTTGGGCCCTCACCAAAAGCCGAAGCTCAGCCACAGTTTAGTTCAGCCAAGATGACAGAAAGAGATCCTTTTGTTACAACATCTATGTAATGGTGAAGTAAAAGTCAGAACAAAGATTTCTGTCCATTAACTTTCAGGGCTTTGGGACTGTGTGCAACTCTTCAGCCTGCTGTGAAGTATCTGTTAATAGAGATAATTGCATCATCAGATTTCACACTCCACCTCCTCACAGCTGAGGCAGCTCATTAATGTACAGACAAAAGTAGGGACCCAAATCTTGTGAAATGCCCAGTTTCAAAAAGGGTGAGATCAGGCTGTGACCTTTGACACATTATTTTGACCCATTAGTGCCATGAAAAGGTCAGCTTTGTTAAGTTTATGTAATCAGTCAGCACACATCACTCAGCTTTAACCAGACCAGCCGAGCCTGTTGCAGCGTCAGGCTGGTTTTTGGCTGTCGGGTGCATATTCCCTTGTTCCAAGAAAATTATGAATTGCATCAGGTGAGTTACAAATGCACCGAATGGACTGCTTGGATTAGCAGAAAAACTGAGAATTGAGTTTGGCTTATAGCCCATAATGAGACAGGTGCAGCAGCCTCTGACATTATAATTGAACAAAAAAAAAATCCCTCAATCCATTCGAAAGCTGGAAACTTTCTAGGTTTTGAATTAGAAATAACTTTTGAATCAACTTTTATTAGCAGACAATGTGCTTTGTCAGTATTACAGATATATTCTGTGTTGTTAGGGGGGAGGCAGTGGTGCTGTAGGTGGATGCTTGCCTTGCAACCGGAAGGTTGCTGGCTTGAGTCCCCGCCTGAGC
>VOQJ01004593.1:2859-23125 GCA_015052665.1 Apistogramma diplotaenia
CTGCAGTTGGTGCCGATAAGCTTAAGGGTCTCTCTAACCAGAATGTGCAGCAGCTGAAGAATGGATTTACCTTCTGCTACTTCATACCTGTAAGGTATTTATTCATTATTTATTCGTTTCTATTATTATTTACACAAGTGCATGTGTAATAAGAAAAAAAGGAAAGAGGGGAGAAAAGAGAGGAATATAAATGATGTGCAAACACCCTTGGTGTGTGTGTGTGTGTGTGTGTGTGTGTGTGTGTGTGTGTGTGTGTGTGTGTTTGAGAGACAGACAGACAGAGTGTGTGAATGTCTGGGTCCTTGTCATAAAATGTACTTAATGAGGGTGGGAAGCTGCAACCCCCTGGGAGCCAGAGGCAGATAGAGAGACTCAAGGGACCTGGGCCATCGACAGCCCCAACGGTCAGCCACCCAAGCACTATCCCTAGGCATCAGGCACCCGAGACACCCCCCCCACAGCAAAGAAGCAGCCAGGCACCTACAGACTGAAATCAACAAGGAGGAAGGAGGAGGCAGAAAGGACCAACAGGTAGCAGTAAGGAGGGGTAACCCCCACCCTCCATGGCTCAGCAAGCCCCAGACTCAGGTCCAGCCATATACACACATAAACACACACACACACATGCCGACACACAAAAACACATATAAACCTCTAAACTTTATTTTAGTACAAGCAAATTGTTTTGCACTTCAGGTTCTGGCACACAGTGAGACTTTGCACTTCTAAAGAGACAGTTGGGCTTGTCTCCTGGGTATATACTGTAGCAGTGGCCATGAACCAAAGTAGTATGACATGGAAACCTCTAATAACACATGAGTGTTTGACTGATGGGCTGGGTTACCACTCATGCCAACACACCCTGCTGAACTAACAGTCAGAAATAAACAGATCGGTATTCCATATAATACATAACTTATGCAACAATTACGTGCGCACAACAAAAGGTATGTACTTTTCGTTGTATACTTGTGTACAATGACAGTAAAGCTCCTAATGCCTTGACCAAAACTGTTTTGGAAGTTGGGGATACATCAGGTAACAAAACTGTTTCCTTCATTTACAGTTAACACAGACATGCGGGGCAAATCACAGTTTTTCCTTACTACTTACTATTAATACTGAATAATACCCAAGTAACCAGTGTACAAAAGCCGTAGTTGCTTAACAGATCACCAGGTCCTGAAGTGTGTGGTCATATGATCAAATGCAAGCCCGTGTGTTCAGAGAACAGCATGTTCCTTCCATTGTCACAGTCAGTTCACAGAAACAAACACCTCCAAGAGACCAGCAACTCAATACCACATCACACCCGAGTAAAGGTCTGATGGTGCTGCTACTATTCTCACATCTGTATCTAACATTCAAGAAGCCTGAAGTGGATGTTTTAAAAGGCTTAAAAAAGTCATTTTTATATAAAAAATGATAATGTGGCATATGTAGGCTGCTTTAATGCTATGTGCAGGAACACATTTACACAAATGCAGGGCAGGACCAGGGAAATGAGAAGACACAGAGCAGGGAGATACAAAAGCATGAGGGAGGACTTGACAAAAAACTAAGGAAAACCAAACTGAAAATGGCTAGAAAAAACTAATGAGTACTCATTACTAACGAGTAGAAGTAACATAAGATCATGTACTGTACCTTAAAAGTATTGAAGTTAGAATGTATTTCAAAAAAGAAGTGTGCTAATTTGCACAATTGGTCATTCTATTATTGGTAACATTCCCCAGCAGTTGGACTCAACAATGAATGACAGACAAGGGATCACTAGAGTAACTGTTACTGTGGTGTCTCAGCAACAACTGAAAGACTGGTCAAGAACTTATAATGAGAAATACAAAATTATTATTAATATTTGTGTGTTTTAAATGTAATAAATGTAAATGCATGAATATTTCCTTATGCCAAGTGCAGTTTAATACAGTAAAATCAACAAGTTCAGCAGTTAAATGTTCAGCAAATGAAATGACTAGTCATTTTGGATATAAACAGCTAATTACATGCATATTGTCCCTCTCTTGTCAGGTCATTGAGGTTCGTGTGCACTTGTTTATGCACAGCTCTCTTAAGTTTCCTAAACAGGTTGGCGTGCAGACTTTGAGTGGGCCTCTGCAACACCTTCGTTTTCACCTGTACTGCTCTGCTCGGCGTCATTGTCCTGTTGCATGACTCAATTCTGGCAAAGCTGTCAGACAGATGACCTCACACATCATTACAGAGGAGTTCACAGTCAACTCAATAACTGCAATAAGTGCTCAGGTCCTGTGACTCCAAAACAAGCCCAACCCATCACCCCTCCACCACCATGCTTGACAGTTAGTGTCAGGTGTCCAATACTCCAGATCAGCAAACTGTCAAACTGACTGCATAGAGTCCAGTGGAAAGCTTTCTTTCCCCCCTTTAACAACCTTTTATATACCTAAATTACAGTATTTCACTGAGGACAGCTAAAGTCAAAAGATAATTATTTCCTTCTATAGTCATTTATATGTGGCACTGTTGTTCTGCTCTGGGACCTATAGGGGTGATAAAGACCCCTAGTGCCAAACAAAGCAGGGATCAGTTACAACAGATATGACAAGGTCAGACACAGTCTTACAAGGACAAAACCAGGCCAAGGTGGATTCCAAAATGGCTTGTGCATGCACACCAAGTGTTCACAAGCTGAAGCAGCTTAAAATTTGTGCCCTATGTAAGACTTGCCATTTGGATGCATAGAGATCTATCAGTGGATCCATCAGCTGATCTGTCAGATCTGTTTATTTTGGTAAAAGAAGGCGGACCAAAGACTGAACAGATTTTAGATTTGGTAACAACTGAAGTTTAAAACGATGTTTGAGTATCAAATGTTTATAGAATAAACGCTTTAACAACAAACTCGTAGCAAAAGATGAAAATGATAAACCACCTTTTCACTGAGCATGAACATGGACCCCTGATGAGTACAGTGCTATAAGTGCAAACACAGATAATAGATATTTGTGTTTGATGTTGAGCCAGGAAGGCCTGAGGCAATGCACACAAGCACTGTCAGTGAAATCATCACTATCGCCTTCTTTTCACTTACTCTACTTGATTTACATGCGACTGTGATTGGCTGGCTTATGTTGAAGATAGAGACACTGCTTCGTGCTGATTGGCCGGGAGCAGAAGGGGGCAGGTAATGTGTGTAAATAAATGAGGAGTGCAGCCTTACAGTCAGACTCAGATGCATTCTGCCTCTTTGCCACAACCACCTCATCAATGCAATCAAATCCCTTCTCAGACTAAGGATCCACAGCCACTGGGGAGAAGAATAGAGAATAATTCTTTGAGTTACAAGAAAAAAAAAAAAACACACCAATATGTCTTTTGAAGTGAACGAGAAGACAGAGGTGCGTCTGGTGTTTTTGGGAGCAGGTGGAGTGGGGAAGACAGCGCTTATCCAGCGCTTCCTCAAAGATACCTTTGAGCCTAAGCACCAGCGTACAGTGGAGGAGCTCCACAGGAAAGAATATGAGGTGGGGGGTGTCAAAGTCGCTATCACCATCATGGACACCAGTGGCAGCTACTCCTTCCCCGCCATGCGCAGGCTCTCCATCCAGAACAGTGATGCCTTTGCTCTCGTCTATGCCGTGGATGACCCTGATTCTCTGGAGGCAGTCAAGAGTCTGCGGGACGAGATCCTAGAGATCAAAGAGGACAAGTACACACCGATTGTGGTGATAGGCAACAAGATTGACCGTCACGATGAGCGACAGGTGTCCAGCGAGGATATGGTGTCCACTGTGGAGCTGGACTGGAACCACAGCTTCCTGGAGTCTTCAGCCAAAGACAACATCAATGTGTGGGAAGCTTTCAGGGAGCTGCTCCACCAGGCCAACCTTCCCAGTCAGCTCAGTCCATCGCTGTCCCGGAGGCGGGAAACCTTCCCCAAGGAGAGCAACATGCGACCTCCTATGAACAAAACCAACAGCTGCCTCCTGTCATAGTGATGTCGAACTGCTCAAAGACAAACACCACGAACAGAGACTGAGGGGGAGGAAACTGTTGAAAAGAGACTGAAAGTTCCTCTTTGGCAGCGGTCAGATTTGGCCAGAAACAAACCAAGAAATGTTCTTGTACATCTTAAGCTTCAACATGAGAAGCAGTCGGTGAAATATTTCTTTGTTAGTCTTGTAAGCGTTGCCGTTAACACCCACAGAGACACAGAACGCACAGATACGGCAGTGAGGACTGAAACGATGTAAAGAAATATGAGCTTTAAGACGGTGTGGAATGTTGTGCTAGAAACGACTTCCCGTGAATGTTAAACATGTAGGAAATGCTGATAGTGCATAGTTCAGCTTTCATGCAAATCTATAAAAAAGTGTAATAATTGTGAAACCACACAAATGCACAAGTGTCTTCACGCCTACATATGTTGGTTTTATGAATCGAGTGAACAACTAAGGAGGAATTTGAACGTTTTGCTTGTGCAGCCTGATTTACAGCATCATTTGACATTAAGACGTAAGCCACCACTTAAATACAGAGTACATTTGCTGCTGGTTCTTTCTGTTTTGACTTTTATTTATGTGAGTTTTCCTTAATAAATAGCTGACAGTTCACTGCAAATCTGTGCATCATGATCTTTTTTTTGTTTTATCATCTAAGTGCTATTTTCTCTTTATTGTGACACCACAAAGGCATGCTTGATGTACTTCTTCAGTGCTGATTCCAAGTTCAATAAAACATTTGCCTAGTGATGTAATTATTTAATCCATTCTCTTAACATTCAGAATCATTTTTTGATGATTATTTTATCTTGCTTACTGCTGTGACTTCGTTATTTGATGGATGAGACACACAGGAAGTGTGTGGGTAAAAGTTACCGCATAACTAGGGGAAGTTACTCCAGTCGTTCAGTTTTTTTCTTGTAATATAATAAGAATTAAGCTGAATCAATTAAACATCCATCCACCAGTTTTTGTCGGCTGATCCACTTTAGGGTCGCCAGTGGTCTGGATCCTATATCATCAGGCTAAAGTTGGAGAGATGACCATTCCCACTCACTTTTGCACCCACAGCCAATTTAGAATAGAATAGCCTTTATTGTCATTATACAGCTGTACAATGAAATTGGAGCATCACCAGTTAAGCTAACTTGCAGATCTTCAGACTGTAGGAGGAAGCCAGTGTGTCCTGGCTTTACCTCCCGCTGTTTCTTACAAAACTTTATGGCATATCAAATTCTAATTCAGATTGTACAATGAAGACAAACTCTACCTCTGTTCTCGAGAACAAGTCTGGTCTAACCAGCTCTGTAAGGTTTTTTTTTTCCTTTTTTAAGACGGTAAAACGCAAACTGCTGAATCACTTGCCTGATATGTCTTACAGTTTGTTCCTAAGTCCCTGAAAAGCCATGATGTGACATGATTTTCCTGTAGAATTAAAGCAAATAATAGGATCCCTAAATTTGTCTTTCACACCATCTCAACACCAAAAGCTCTCTGTTTTGTGCTGCATTGCCCTCTGGTGGTGCACTGGATGATGTGCGCATTGTCTGATCAATGGTTACTGTAAGTTATTGAGTAGAATAATAACTCGCCTGGAGAACTGCTGCTGATTAGACATTTAACTTAATGAGTACCTAATACAATGGCCTGTGAGTGTATGCCTCCAATGGCTCCTATAGTGCATGATCAAATCAAATCAGCACTGGGTTTTCATTTCATCCAAAGGCTGGGGGGTGGGGGGGGGGGATAACACTGAAATGTGATGTACTGAAGAAAATTCACACGATGATTTGAATAAAGATCTGGCTCCACGTGGTTCTCCATCTCATTTGCCACTCTCAGTAATCACGGCAATCATCCTCATCTAGTTGAGAGACTTTAAGGACGAAGGATGAAGTTGCATAAATCAAAGCAGACATTTGAAATATAATCAGCTAAAATGGTATTGAGTACTCGGCTATTTAATATGAACTTTTTATGTTCTCTAAAAGCTCTTTGTATACATTAACATTTACTAACTGCTGAAAGGCAAAGCAGGCTGAGGGAAAGAGACAAAAAGATACACTTCCTTTTTTCCAAAAATGCTCAGATAAGGTGCATTGTTTCCTCGGAATGAGACAAGGAAGTGATCTGTAATTATCAGATCTCTAGTTCCTCTTTGTGTCTTGTTTAAACTCCCAGCTGTCTTTGGCTGCTCCACTGAGATTCACAAACCCGTCCTTTTCGACACATGGATGAAGACCCGGGGGGAGCCCTTCCTTTTGAAACTCAGGTGCGATCTAAACCTTTTTATTGAGGCTGCAGTGACACGGGCATAGCAAAGGGTTCGGTTATAGTTAGAACTATTCAGACAAGCTTTCTGCTCCTACAGCAACAAGTCGAAATACAGTCACATTTTGAAATCTTGAATTCCTGCTGTAGTGCAAAAGTGTGTCTCTGCTCCTAGACTTGGTCCAAGCTCCTCAGTGCTGTTTGCATACCTGAGAAGTTTTGAACAAGTACAGGATCTGTGACCGCCACGTCAGGTGTTCTATGTAAAGCACTGTGTTAAAATAATAAGGAAGTGCATCTTTACAAAAACATTAGACTCCTACTGCAAGTTAAATGAAGACCATCTTAAAAAGCCGTACTGAATTTTGATTATTTCACATGTGGCTCTTTTGTTAAGCAGCATCCATCCAAAAAGAATCCATATTAAAAGCCTAAAAGAATTAGATTCTGTGAAGCCAAAAATGTACTGAGCCACACTGCGTCCTTTAACTGCAAATCAAAAATGCTCACCTTTGCTCTTTGAAACAGAATATTGTGACCACAAATGTGTCTGCAATCTTTACATTTTTAATTTATGAGTAGATCCTAAAATACTGCACTCAGCTTCTATTACATCTGTTTTCATATACATTTACATAAAGGGTAAAGGATCGTACAACATGGTGCAAAAAGTGTTTGCGTGTAAAGATTGCAAATATGTTATCTTTTTTAATTTTAAAAAAATTAAATAAGCAGCACAAAAATTAAGGAAATGTGTGTTTGGTCGATTATTGCTATTGGTGCTTGTTTGGTATCATTTACTGGGTTGGATGATTGAAACAAGATTGATTCATTTAACAGGGGCCTCAGTATCACGTGCAACAACCATACACAACCACAAGAGCCTGGCACCTCCTCCACATGCTGGTCTCACACTGATGTGATCCCGCTCTTCAGCCAGCATTTGTCACAAGTCAGCCATTGTGGTTGTGTTGGTCCCTCTGACACAAACAGCACACCCAATCTGAACCCACAAGCGTTAAATGGGGTTGAGGTCAGGACAGCAGGCAGGCCACTCCATCCTTCCCACTCCCAAGCTCTGGATGTAGTCTCTGATAAACCTCGCTCTGTGGGGGTGAGAACTGTCATCTTAAAGGACAGAGTTCAGTCCTTGATATCTCTGCATTGAGATTGCCTCCAACAAGTCTGATTGTCAGCACCTGGGGCGCAAGAAGCTCAAAGCATTGGCAGAGAAGATTTGACAAGTTTTTTTTTATGAGTGCAATCCACATAATCAACTCCGCTGCTCAACCCACAAATGCATCTTCCTTACAAATGTGGCTCCATTTAAGGGCAAATAAACAGACTTTCCAACTGTAAAAGATTTATTGCCACAAAAACATTGTTGTAACAAAGAAATAATCGACCAAACACAAATTCCCTTAGAGCACATGTCAAAAATCGATGCTCACGATGGATTTCAAAGGATCAAATTGGTGTCATTTTGATATCTGAATCCAGACACTGCTGCAGATATGGAGTGACGAGTGAAAAAGACTTGTTTCTGAATTCTAAGTGATGGAGCGTTAAAGGCTAGGCTGTTTGGTAAAAGTAATGAAACTTACACCACCGATAAACAGACTCATAGACATACTGTATATCATGAACAGAGTTAATGATATACTTATAGTTAATGTTTTATTTATTATTATTATTTTATGTTTACTGAAAGTCCCACTATCACAACTGATGCCAGACTCCAGCTTGTGAAACTGCTTGTGTTAAAATAATAATAAAATTCCTTATTTGATGAGGCAGAGGCAACATCTTTTTTATTTTGATGAACAGTGACAAACACAATACAGTCTGACAGAAGGCTGGGAGGGCGGGGTCAAAACAGCTAATACAGAGAAGGATTTCTAAAACACGCTGTGGACAGAAGAAATCAGAGCTGACCCAGGAACAGCATTTTTACCCAACTGTGTGCACTGCAGCGTGCCCACCTTTATCAAAGAACATGAAGCATCGATGGCGGAACTGAATTAGGAAATAAAAACGAGCACAGGTGTGCAGTACTGCTGTATGGAAGACATTCTCAAAGTATTAGTGTGTGCGCACACAACAGTAATACACCCTCATAAGCGCAGGATACAGCAATAATAATTGTGCATTGGCTTACAAAGTATATTTCCCTGAGCAAAAGGCTCAAACAGCATAGAAAACAAAGTCATTTGCACACAAGCTTCGCTCTGAGGTTCACTCAGAGGGCAAAAAGACCGTGCAGAGCTCTTCTGTAAGGAAGCTACCACAGCCACTTGGAGACTAACATCAGAACGGCTCGGCTGTTTCTAGCCACATCTTTATGGATTTTACGTGTAACGCTCTTAAGAATTAGAAGGCAAAAAATAAGCAAACATGGGACACCTTACAAAGAGGTTATGTTTGCAAAACTCTGTCTAGGCAAGTCATCGGTTCAATATAGACTATATTAAGTAGGCAGAACAAATCTATACTTTTAATTACAGACGGCAGACAACAATATTTACCTTTGACAAAAGCACTCAGTCAACCTAATCAGAGTAGCTTTCTGCACCAGTAGATCAACCAGTGTACTGCGGACCTCCCTTTACATGTCATATGTAGAGTATTGTCACAGTCAGATAATATTAATGCTATTTCAGTCAGTTAATAAAGTGATAATATAATAAAGGCTCATTTGGCCCACAGCAACTTGCAGCATTTCGTGCTTACTGCCGGTGGTATGAAGCCATTCACTCTTAGACTCTTGCTGTCAGTGCAATACAATGAAAGTGAGTGAAACTTCGTCTGTGGTGACGACACACGAAACTTGTTTTTCCGAGTACTTCTAAAGACGGAAAGAAAAGCTGCATAAAATCATAAATTGAGAACTACAGCTTGTATACTTGTTCTTCTTCTTGTTCACAAGAGCCCGCAAGACTGTTGGTTGGTAAATTCTTGCAAATTCTTCTCCTTCGCAGGTTAATCTCAGTCACAAGGACAGGAGGGTACTGCAGAGTATGATGAAATCATATCAATACAAAGCATCTTTTCTTAAACTGAAATGGATGAGAGCATTAAGAATTGGCTTGTTTGCTATATTTTCACAACACGCCTGCAGATGCTTTCCCCCCCATTTAACAACAGATCTGTTTTAATAGCTTTTGGTACGAAGATAAATAACTTTGGACAATTTATAGAAGCTCTTTAAATTAATTACACTTCTTTCTTTTTTTTTAAACATATACGAGACATGAAGTTATGATTTTAACATGTTACGGTATTGGGCGGGAAGGAGCAGTGTTGCACCTGCTCGTTATTCACTGACACTCTCTAGTCATCCACGGTGATGTTGCGGAACAAATAGGCCATGGACTCGCCGTTGTGGATCCTGCGGATCGCCTCAGCCAATATCATGCTGACATCCACAGTTTTGATCTTTGGACACTGCAGCTTCTGTACTTCATGGGGCACTGTGTTGGTCACCACCACCTGAGGACCCACAGTGAACACCAAAACATATTTAACACTTAGAAATCTGAAAAGGTCCAAAGAAATGATTCTGAGAGAGAAAGAGGAGATAAAAAAGGATCGGTGCTAACGGTGGTTAGCACCGATGCCTCCCTGTGTCTCTGTGGATTTTCTCCGTGTACTCTGGCTTCCTCCCACATTCCGAAGACATGCAGTTAGTGGGGGTAGGTAAGTTGGTGACTCTAAATTGGCTGAGTGTGAACCGTTGCCTGTCATTCTGTGTTAGCCCTGTGACAGGCTGATGACCTGTCTAACGTGTACCCTGCCTTTCACCCTGTGGCAGCGGGGATAAGCTACAGCCTCTCCGTGACCCTGAGTTGACTAAGTGGACGGAGGGAGGCAGGGAAATTAAAGTAGATACATGAAACTTGACCCCTTTAGTAAGAGGATTTGGTGGCTCTGTCATGCTGAGACGGACTTGGCTTGGTCCAACTTGTCCCTGCATATTGAAAGTTGTTCTTAATAATAACTTTTGTCATTTTACTTCTACCCTGATGAGAATCACCATGTTTTCAGCTGTGTGATGTAAAAAGTAACTGAATGGTTTGACGTGCATGAAAGTGATGTCACATGCTGTGGCATTTACAGTTAAATTATAAGAAACAAACTGGGGTGTGTTTAAACGTTCTTAAATAAACGAATGAATAAAAGTCAGTGGCAGTTACAAATTTTAAACAACTGCTAAATTTAGAGTAAACTGTAACTATTGTTTTCTGGACAGTTCAGAGGAAGTGAAATGGAAACTTCTATTCAGGCCACCATAAAACTCATTCCACAATATAAAAGGAAAAAAACAGTTCACTGCGAGGAAGCATCTCGTTTTACAACAAATGACAGCCTATCAAAAAAGTCATTTTTAACCACTTCTCCTTCAGCTTGTGTGAGAGAGAGGACAATTTCATTAACACGCAACAGTCACTAGTCCACCAGATTACCAGTCCTCACCTCATCAATGGCTGATTCCTCTATGAGGCGTGGAGCATCAGCAGAAAGTAAACCATGTGTTGCCATAATATAAATTTTATAAGCTCCTCTCTCTTTCAGGATCTCTGCAGCGGCAACAAAGTCTCCTACATCATCTATGATGTCGTCCTGCCAGGAAAAAAAAAAGAAAAATCAAACACAATCAAATGGCTAAAACTTAACAGCAAACAAATGTATCATACTTGTGATTAAATTACTATAAAAGTAAAAGACGGCAGAGAAACAGAAATGACTTACCACAATGATGGCAATCCTCCCACCCACATCTCCAACCACAGTAATGGGCGGTTTCTCTTTGGCCATCATTACTGCAAAGGAAACCAACAGTTTGCCCGTGAGAGCAATTCCAGGAAGTTATGCTTACAGCTTCTCACCTAATCCAAAATAAATCTCAGTAGATTGGGTAAAATGGGTTGAGAAAATTGTTTTGTGATTTAAGCACATTTTCACTCCAAATCATGGCTTTTTCTTTATTCATTGAATGATTGGTAAAAACACTGTATTAAATTTAAATATTAAAAACCGTTTAATTACACTTTCCCCCCATTCTTACCCCTCCTACCCCTAAAAGATTAAACTGAAATGCCAAACATAGTACAGAACATGCCATGCAAAGATCAAATGACCAAAGGGTTTTCTGCCCAGGATACCCAATCAGAAGACAATGTGTATAACTGCCTGGACATACAAGTTGTCAGGTTACCAGGCTGTGGCAGGCATATGGCAGCACTCTGCATATGAACCAAATAAGCACCAGACTGTCTTATTTCACATGGGGCAACAGTGGCAAGCACCAGTGAGGGTTTCTTCACACTTCATACACACTTGTCAATGTTCTGGGATCAGTCTTCAGTGGAACATTGGTGCTGCCAGCAACTACTTTTACATGCACACCATAACCGGCCACTTTTATTAAAAAAAAAATAACAAAAAAAACATACACAATGGCTTGAATATGATTTGTTTATATTAGGACGAGTTCAGCTTGTTTTCATTGCTGTCATGGCATCAGTGTTGATCAGGACGCTACAGAACACGAAAGCAAATAAAGTTCTGGTCACATGCAAACTGATTCTGCTGTGAGTCAATATAAGATGAAAGTGCTTCATCCCGTGACAGATCTTATCACGAGTCTAACTCAGCTGATGCGTACAAAATTATACTTGCATAAGGATCGATCTAGTGCATTAAAACCAATAAGATTGTGACGTGGAACCCATAATTCAAAACCTGCTGTTCTCTGATTACAGGTGTGCATGTAAACGCAGTCATTCGGAGGGTTTTGAGGAAAACGATCAACTGATAAACAATCAGCCAGCCAAGCCGATTGCGCAGGAAAAGTATAAAGAAGCAGAGAAAGGAGGAGCATGCCTTGCAGAACATTTTGCTGAATACCGTGAGTCCCACAGCATCAGAAAACCTGGCAGTGTCACATTCAGTCTTTTATCGCTACCAACCAAAAACAACAAGAGCCATGTTGTTAGCGGTACACACATTTAAAATACATTGTCTTGGCAGTGTGCCGATGCACTACCACATCGACCTGACAAATGTCTGGTCAGAGATTTTTTTTTTTTTTTAATTTAAGATGTCTAAAATTTATCATTACTTTAAAAATTTCTACAGAACATTCAATCAACAGGCTGGCGTGTCCAACCTGTCCAAAAGCCTTAATACAGGTAAACTTAGCCCCACACTAAATATGACTAATCATGAATAAAATAAGTAATCTGAACCAGCATATTAAAACTTATACGCTCGAGTTCACCAACCATCCCATCTGCAACATTTCTTGTTCCCTTTGCTGGATGTTAGGCTTCAAATGCATGCGTTATCATCTCATGACATGCAGTAATGACCAAATGTTAATCAGGTTTTTAAGAGCGGGTTTCATATGGGTGCACAATGTGTTGATTGGCAAGATGAGTCCAAATGTTCCAACTACAAAATAAAAACAGGAAGAATGTTTGGCATGGTTCTGGCTTGATTTATGGATTTGGAAATAAAGACAAAAAAAATAAATAAATCAAAACACGACAAAAACAAAAGAGGGTTTTGACCATCTTGTAGAACTAGCTGTCTGGAGTCACAGAAAAGTACAGTAACACAAACAGTACATTGGAGCTGCTTGGCCTTAAAAAAGTTGTAATCATTAGTTTGGGCACCAATAATCCTTTTTAAAAAAAATTTTTTCGCTTTGAACCCCCCCTCCACCTGAATCCAGACTGTATTTTCACAAGATGCAGCACAAACCCTTTGTCTACACATGCACAAATCGAGGAACCATTTGAAGAGGAGCCATTTCATAGTCAGATGGAAATTAATTTTATGGTCGTACTTGGAAGTTCTATGCCGGGGAACGGAGCTTGTTGTTTGCCTGCTATTGTCAACAAATAAACACCACGTTAACACAAATGTACAAATATCTGACACGACACAACACATGACGCCAAGACTTGAAAAATCCTCCGCTCGGGCTGGTGGGAATTTTTATTTTTTTTAAACGACACAGCGAATCAGACGAATTCTAATGAGGTTTTCTTAAGGATGAAGCCACTTGCAGTTCCAAAGGAGGATTTTTTAAGTCGAGGTTAGAAAGCACAAGAGAGAATAAAGTTGTTGTTTTTGTTTTTCTTAAAGCAGCAAATAATAAACTAAATATTGGACACAAATTCGGAGTCATTTGCCAACGACACACTCATTTGATGTCATTTCAGATTTATCACTAAAACTTTCTTTTTACACCACAGACAAATTCTCACCCCAAAAAAAATTGAAAATAAAAGACACGTGCCAAGAAACAAGCAGAGGACTGCGCTTCTATGACTGTTTAGTAGTTCTCTCGCTGTAAGTTAGGAACTGCAGCTTGCTGATGATGCAGCATGAGTCAAAGTAGTTCATCCGTGGAACTAAATCATGCAGGAACAAAAGAAATATATAAATAAACAAAATCAGTTACTTGCAGCATGGCTGATGGTATGAGAGTGAGAAACGGCTGAATCGCCAGCTCAAAAAAGGTTAGCGTAAGTAAGAGCTGTATTTAGAGGCTTTTTATTCCCACAGAAGACATTTTAACCTGTCACAGTAGCAAAAAACACAGGCGCATTTTATTATGGCTGCACCCCATTGATGCTGACGCTGTCATGCATGTTGGCTCATTGTCGTAGCTTCCTGGGACGCCTAAAAGAACCCAGCCGTCGCTAATAAAATCCATGTGACCTGCGCCTTTTCTGCTCCTAAATGTCTGCTGTGAAAAACGTCTGTTAAATTAAAAATACAGTGACGTGCTGAGATGTCAAAACTCCAACTCACTGATGAGCTAAAAGAAAAATGTAAAACAATAAATAAACGCTGGTAATATCGAATGAAGCACTTGAGCTACAAGAAAGACTTTTTTTTTTAAAATAGTAAAAAAAATCATTTGGGTTTTCTTACAAGGTAGCTCCAGGCCTGTGTGCCCTGTGGTGTTGCGCACACATGGTGGGGAGTGTCTTCCATCAGCCATGTCAGACTCTGAACACTGAGCCTCGCCATGAATCACAGCCAGACCGAGGCGCAGTCGTTCTGCATAGGACTGAGCCCTGCAAGGAAACAAATGTAATAATATTTTAAAAAAATAGAAAATTTCCTGGAGAAGGGGACAACTATCAGAGGTGTATTGCATGTATTATTTTCAAGTGATCAGTTACCTTTTGGCTGCTGCAGGGGACTTTGCCACAATGATGGCATTTCTGTAATCAGGGATCTGACAGCACAGACACACAAAGATCAATCAGACTTACTGACGGATTAATGGGTGGAGTTATCCACAGCTGCACTACAATACACACGGAAGACATCTGAAAAGAATCGTCACCTCTTCTTGGATGTACTGAATCAAAAAAGGGGATGCACGCAAGTTGTCCACTGGAAAGCTGAAGAAGCCCTGGATCTCCTTCTGGTGTAAGTCCATTGTGATGATGTGTGTTAATCCTTCAGAGTAAATCACGTGCAGTAATTAAACTCAAATAAAGGTGGATGTAACAGTTCACAGCTCTTTTTTTTTTTTTTGCTGTCTTTACCTGCTTTAGCTAACATGGAAGCCAACAACTTGCACACTATGGAGCCCCTCTTTCTCATCTTGCACTGCTTGCTGTAGGGGAAGTAAGGAATAACTCCGATGATGTTCTTTGCACAAGACGTCTTGAGGGCATAAGCCATGACTAGCAGCTCCATGATGGCTGTGTTCACATCCCTGATTGTAGAAAAAAGATCAAATAACTTTGGTAATAATCCAACACTTGGTATGAACGTTTGTTTTTTTAAATTTTTGGCATAACTTTCTACACTCACCTTGGTATGGTTTGGATAATGAAGATGGTCTGTCCACGAACAGATTCTTTTACATCCACTCTAGTCTCTGAATAGTTGGAAAAAATCATCAGTACTTTCTAATGCACATTTTCAAGTGGTATGCACCAATTTTGTGTTTTATTGTTCTATGTACTTTAAATTTGTTATTTTTACTTGTGTGAGGCACTTTGGCCAACTGTGTTGATTTTAAAGTGCTTAAATAAATAAGGTTGAGTTGAGAGGTGTTGTCTCAAGCAACATATATATAATAAATTTACACTTCGTGACCTGATAACCGATAAAACGTTGGAACTCTGTTCAATGAGCTTTGTGCTAGTTTTGATAAATTCCATTAATTTCTGCTTGTATTAATATCAATGCCCTAATCTACTCTCTACAGCAAAAAAAAAAAAGATTCTCCTTCATTAAATTATGAAGGAGATTTAAATCAGTTCTCAGCATCTAACTAAGTATTTTCAAGCAATTAAAAAGTCACGAATGAACATCAACCTATAATAACTATTACCCAAACTCACCTCAACTATTTATCAGATCACAAGCCTACATGTCAGATAATACCTGGACAAAAAATTATATATAAAGTCATAACACCCTCCTCACCTCTGTTAGATTCTTGAAAAACCACAGACTTCCCCAGCTCAACACCCAGCCGCCTGTGAAGCAGGAACACAACATGGCAACCTGAGGGTCATCTGCCTGCTGCAGTTTCATGCACAGAGCAGTATCCGGCATTCAACACACAACTCATTCATCCGTGCCTTTAAGACCACACATGCTAAAGCCTGCTGTGCATGCTATAGAGTGTCAGCAGAGAAGTTTTTCCACAAGTACTGTTTATCACAAGTCCCAAAGGAGCGCCCGAGTGGCATTAAACAACATGAACTCGCGGTCAGTCGTAACAGTAACGATTCAAAGCAGTACTTACTCTGTTATCTTCTTGGCTAGTTCTGTGCATGCTGCAGAGGAGTTTGCGGAAAACACTCGATAAGCACTTTTAGCGACATTCATGCTGATGTTCAGCTTTGCAGTCCCTGTCAGTAGCGCAACCTTATTTCCTCTAACAACCGCGTTTTGTGCCCCCTTTTTTTTTTCTTATGAGGTTGTTGTTAGCTTGCTCGCTAGCTGGCGCAAATTAGCCTGCTAGGGGGAGATGGTTTACCCAGAATGAGCTTCAGAGTGCGGCACAAAGTTACCTAAAGCATAGCTCTAATATAAGTATTACTTGTTTTTGTGTGTCATATAACTGTTCCAATTGTTGGCGTGCAGTCGCCAGACACCTGCCTCTCTCAAGCAGCACTATAGCCTAAGAATTGTTAGCTACGGGGGCCCCGCTGGGTCAATCAGAGCGATTCATAGACATACAGTACAGTCTGTTATTCTGATTCGTAGTTTGACGACGAGAGGTAATGATTTTTTTTTGACCATATGAAGTGATTACGTCTAGTAAGTAATAGTTTAATATCACATTGAGAAAATAGTCTGTTAAATATGAGCCACTACATTCAGTTCTTTTATTCAGAGTCAAAATCTAGAGTACCAAAATGTCCGCATAGTAAAATAAAGTAACCAGGTGAACTCTTCATGTTAATATTATTACATATCGATGGCTATAAGATTATAATTGTGTATGCATTAATATTTGTATCATTTTAATGAAGCAAATGTGGAAATTTATTTTATATATATTTTATTTAAAAAATAAACAGTTACAATAATAAACAGTTTACTGTTTTAGTACATATATATATATATATATATATTTCATGTCAACGTCATCAGTGTGAAGGAACCTCAAAAGCAGTATTCCCACATCTGTCCAATAGATGTCACTATCACTGTACCAACTGCAGTTCTTGCAGTTATTATTCTTGTGGATGATACCATAATATCTTTGTTTTTCCTAAGAGAGTGGGTTAAAAGTATGTAAACAAGGATCTGGGCTTACTGTGAGTGTAGACACCACTACAGACACGAGTAATCATAAAGTACTTACAGAAGTATATGGATTGTTGTCTATAGGAAATGTTGGAAAATACTGTGTAATTATGATTATTAGCTTTGTCACATTTGTGTGCAACCAGTTGAGGTAAGTGTAACTCTCCTGTGTCCTGACCTGACGATGGAAGGAACTCAGTAATCTGGGAGAGAGCAACAGGCCCGAAAAGATCATCATTTAGAATGTTTGTTTGTTTCTTTTCTGTCTTATTCTGCTTGCTTTCTTTAAAAGCTATACAGATAATTAGTGTGTGGCAATGAGTTGCAGTGAAGGAATGCACTCTAACCTTGAACATTGTGTTTGATGCTGAGACGTAAAGTCAGAGAGGCAATGTTATCACATTCCAGAGCCGTGAGACGCTGCAGAGGCTCCTTTTCCTCATCTTGTCTGCAAAGTATACTGTTTGAAATACACCTATAAAAGATGGCTTAAGAAACTGCCTCAATGTGCTTTTGCATGATGTCTAACTGAAGTGTTAAAGCTCCTTTGCAAGTAAATAAATCCTTCATAATTCTTTGTTCTGAGTGTTGTGTTTTTCCTGGACTTTGATAATTTTCCTAACAGGAGCAAAAACCTGCAGGACTCTTTGAACCAAGAGATTATCCACCACAACCTAGTCTGAGCTGGGGCCACAGGTTGGAAAAAGTACACCAAATCATCCTGTAATTTTTTTTTGGCTTCATGCAAGCTTTACAACTGTGTAAATATGATATTGGATTATGATATTATCCTGCTGGATTAGTATGTAGTATGTTATTATAACTTGCAAGACAGTTTTAGCCTTGTGGTTTTAATACAGTCATGGTGATGCTGCTCTTTAGAACATGAAAATGAAGAAATATTAAAACCTAGCGAACCACTAAGTAGGCTTATTTGTACATGTTATATAAGGTCGACAATTAGCCTACAAGGCTTTTATGATGTCTATTTTAGACACGTGCATATTCATGATCTTGACAAGCCAGCTTGAAGATCATATGCCTGCGTTATAATGAGCTTCACAAATGAGCGGATGCTGGATCTGTCATGGCCTGGGCTCCAGCACCTCTTCATTCCCAATCAGGATGCACACCTGTGGCTCATCATCACATCACCTAGAGCATCTCTTTCCAGTTTCTCTCTCTGACAGACTTGAGGCTGTTATCCATCACCTTGCCCAGCTCTAGTCGGTTCCTCTGATTGCCTTCGGCTCCATTCTGCTGCCCGCCCGCCTCACTGCCCGCCAACTTGTGTCCTGCGTGCTCTGTTTTTGATCATAACATTCGGATCTCATTTTAATGTATCTCGATGCACACCTGAGGTGAAATAATTCCCTGCCTTCCATGTTACAGTATTCCCCTATTTTCATTGGTTAATTGGTAAAATACCTGGCACAAGCTCCGCAGATGGTGAAAGTGACAACTGTTTTGAATGGAAAGGTTATATAAGATAAATCTACCTTAAGCCTCCTTTTTTTTCACCAACTCGAATGGCACGCTAACAACTCTGTCAATGTTTAACGAAGAATTGTACATTGCACCTCCCCTGTAAGACTGGGCTGATATCGCCTAAGTCACAGTGTTTGGTGTAGTGTCTTTCCACTGCTCCCATGTTTGCTCTCCTTCGACCGCAAACTCCCAGATCCCAGGCTATATGGGTCCTGCTTGCCCAATTCATTCTAAACCAGCAATAACAACTCACCTAATCTTTAAAGCTGTTTCATCACAAGGAAGATATACTGTATCCTCCCACTGATAACGCCAAACCTCAGCAAAGATACATATGTTTCTGAAAAACACACAGCAAGACGCGTGGGTCTGTTGAGGTTGCAAACATAGAATGAAAGAGTTAAAGCACAAAAGAACTGGATTGAAAGGGGCCACAATAAATTGGATGTCTCCCCTATTCTGGATAGATGTCATTCCCAGTCAGCAATTTTTTTTATATTTTTTATAAACATTTATGTCGAGAGGGCTTTGTGAGAAATCCAATATCGTTACAGGTTAATCTCCTGGGCGTTCTGCATGGGTAACTCTGGAGGAAAAGGTCAGACCGTGCTCCTTTATCTTCCTCTAACATCCTGATATTACATTGCATCCACGCTCACACGTTGCGTGCGTGACATAGCTGGCTCTCGTATTTGGGATTTGTTTCTGATCTCATCATATTTTCATTAAACACCACCTACAAAGGTGAGGCGGGTAAAGGGAGAAAAAAAAAGGGAAGAGAAGGAGGGAGGCAGGGAAGGGAGAGTGTAAAAGAGCGAGTACAGAAGCTCCTCCTCGTTTGCTGCTGCGTGTATTTCTTGTGCGTGTGTGTGTGAATGTGTGTGTGTGTGTGTTTTTTTCCCCAGCCTGTTCTTCACTCACACTCTCGCTCAGCACAGATTCAGAGGTCGGGAGCAAAGATTCACACAGGGAGAGGGTGGAAAAAGGAAACAGTTTTTCCCTTCTGTCACCACGAAGGAGACACAAACAAGAGAAAAGGTAGAAATTGTGTTTATTTTGGAGGGGGGAGGGGTATTCTCATCAGCCCTGCCTTCTGCATGTGCTCAGCTCACTACACACTGTGTTTCCAGATGGAGAGGACGCAGGGAGACGGAGAGGTGGACCACCTGGAGCGGCCGAGCCCACTGACTGACAAGGAGAGGGTGATGATCCAGGACTCCTGGGGAAAAGTCTACCAGAACTGTGATGATGTCGGGGTGGCCATTCTAGTCAGGTATTTCCTTCTGTAGTTTATTCTCTTGGTTTAGGTTTAAGAAGATGTCTAATTCATGCCACACAATATTAGCAGAGGGAGTGACCAAAGTGAAAAATGCTGTCTATAATTAAGGGGGAGGACGTGCTATATATTGAGCTATTTTGATATTTATCATCCTTTATTATGGCTATGCATCTATTTAGACACAGACTTGGTTTTGCATGCTACAAACAATCTAATATCTCCTATTTTGAGACTTTGGTATGAAAGTTATCCCCATCTCTATTATTGAATTGACCGCACATGAGTTCAGTTTTGCCTTTGACCTCTTTTACCTTCAGTCACATGCAGGAGCCAGTGAAAACCAGCTGATGTGTTTCTGTTGCAGATCCCATAAAAAAAAAAAAACACTTGCTTAAAACCCATTTTTTTTTAAACTTTTTTAATTTTTTTTTTTTTTTTTTTTTTT
>VOQJ01004593.1:23145-42970 GCA_015052665.1 Apistogramma diplotaenia
CTGTTGCAGATCCCATAAAAAAAAAAAAACACTTGCTCAAAACCCAGGATATGCTAAACTTTTAAAAGTTTCCAGTCATCTCTTTCATTGCGATGTGATTTTGATGCGATTTTCTTAATCTTTTTTGTCACGTTTTTGAGTCAAAGGTTTAACTCCATCAGTCAGAAATCTTTCAAAGGGCACAGTCCCTGAAAAGGTCATGTTGCAAATACCCGTGTAGAAGGCTGAGTAACCTATTGCAGCATGGTTCCGAGACCTTTAAAACACAAATTTATTCTCTATTGCAATACAGTAGGTCTTAATTTCTATTTGTCAAATGTTCTTCAAATATTTGTTGGCTGATTCCTGCACTCGCCATTGTCATTCTTTATATACATCGAAAGTCAAGCGAAAATCAATGTAACAAAAATAATCCTTGTGCAGGGATTTGGCAGAAGTGTGACGGCTTTGACGATAATTCATGTGTGACGAGATTCGACGCATGACAGCGCACGCCTTTATAATCCTTTCAGACTGCAGGAAAGTTGAGAGGGAGGGTATCATTGTACTTGTACAGTCATGACCGTCAATGTATTTTTCACAGATTGCTGAAGTGTTGTTGAAGCTGTAGCACTTTGAAACAAAGTACAAAAACAACAACAGCAACGACAACCTTTCAGACTAAAATTACACAAAGTATTTAAATTTTCACTAATTTCCTTTCAGGAGTTTGATTAACAGAGACTGACTGATAACTCCTTTCAGCCAGTGAGAAAAGATCCCGCCACTGTGTTGAACTTCAAGTCTAACGCTAATCCTTCAAACTCTTTATGCTCTTTATGGTTGTCAGATAGCATCTAAAGTAGCAAATCACCGAGCTCTGTCTCTGAAATGAAAAACTTTCCCTCAATTCAGCTCTGCACTTATTCTCGAAACAAGATAAGGAAGGATTAAGAACCAATGACCATATGAAAAACTAATGAGGCTATTTATATGCAACCACAGGTCACATGCAATTACAGAGACAGAAAGATTGAACACCACAGTTCATTATTTTACTCTGGCGCTAGCAGAAGCTGTCCACCCAGAACTGAAAACCTAATGAATCACCTTCTAACCTCCCCCTTTTTCAGACATTTAAGTTCACAAGTAAAACTTTGGATCTGACAGTGTAAAATTTTACTTCCTTTTTGTGGTAGTTGCACAGACAGGGGAGATGGGATATCTCGATCTGATAGCCAGAAACCAGATGCGTTGGCCCTCTTCCCAGACTGTGGGAGGGGGTGAGTTTTTTGGTTCCTCTTTGCTAATTCACTGTGATACTTCTGAGGGTCAGGGAGGAATAAAATATCTTTAAAAATAAACAAAGACTATTTGTTTTCTTCAGAAAGAGTCCAGATATTAAAATCTAGAGCTGGAGCTATGTTTCCAACAGAAACATGACTCATAAAGAAAAGGATGCATCAGGTTTGCTCATAGTAGCCTTATTAAGTAGTGATAGTCACACCTTCATCTTGGCCTCTCTAATAAGTATATTACACCTGTTTTTTTTTTTTTTGGAAAGTATGCAGGATTATGTTTTTATTAAGTCCTGACAGGAACCAGAGCAGAACCAGAAACCTCAGCCAGCAGGTTGACAGAGCGGGGAGTGGCGAAGTTGGGTCGCTTAGCGAGAAGACAATGTGAATAAGAGGCTAGTTGTCAGTTTCCATTCTGGAGAATGATTAAAGCAACTAATAACCAGACAGGAACAGTTTATGTTAAGTATAAACACATGCAAAATATACCTTATAAGTTGAGTGGTCAACAGCATTTTAGTGCTAATACAGTGAGAAGCCTGAACAAAAATGAAATAAAATAAAACATCATGCAGAACAAGCCCATACATGCATTTATCAGTTATGTCTTTTGGTTTGGAAAAATATATTTTCATAAATGTTACCACAGCTATTGCTTCGTATAACTAAACATAACTTATAATATAACTGTGTGAGGCAATCATTTACCCACACCACACAATATCAATTCAAATCAATTATTATTACAGTGGAAACATGCGGCACCTTTACACATGTGCCAGTCTTTACTCATGTTATCTTGGCAGCTTGAAAAATGAAAGCGGGTTTATAGGATGAAGCTGCAAGCAGACGGGGGATGAGAATAGCACAGCTTCAAGAGTTACACGTCATATCGCTTACTGAGCTTTCCTTCTTCGCAGATTCTTTGTCAACTTCCCCTCCTCCAAGCAGTTCTTCAGCCAGTTCAAGCACATTGAGGATGCGGAGGAGCTGGAGCAGAGCGCCCAGCTTCGGAAGCATGCTCGGAGAGTCATGAATGCCATCAATACACTGGTGGAGAACCTTGACAACTCAGATAAGGTGGCGTCGGTGCTGAAGCTGGTGGCCAAGGCCCATGCACTCCAACACAAGGTGGAGCCTGTGTACTTCAAGGTAAAGTGTGCGAAAACAAAGCACTGTCTGAAGAGCTGTGCAGAAGGAACTCTATGCTCCAGTAGAGTCACATATTTACAATCATACTATTCAATCTGTTATTATTACTTTATTATAGTACATATTATTCTGCATTCACAGGAAATGATACAATATGAGCCACAATCAAACTAAATGATTTTGCTTAGGTGATGGTAGGACTCAAGTGTACAACTCATACTTCACCTAACTGAAAAAAATCTATTATACATTAATATTGCAGAGTAGCTTGCTTTATATGTTATGCTTTTCAATGAGTCCTCTTTCTTGCCACTTCTAGTATTCCACATCATAAATTTGTGGCCCAGTTTTGCTTCCATGTCCTGTAGCTCCTTTTATTTTGTTTCACCGGCATATAGATACTGTACGCTCAATTGTTGTGAACTGTGAACAGAAACCAGCTGCGTACTGTGCAGTATGATGCAGAAACACAGCTGTCTGGACCAGGAAAGCAGATTCATTTGATTCCTTTGATTCAGTATTGAAACACGGAATTAGATGAAAAAAAAACGGATACTTTTTATTTGCTTGTGTTTCTTACTCAGATTCTGAGTGGTGTGATTCTAGAAGTCCTGGGAGAAGAGTATCCAGAGGTTGTCACGCCAGAGGTGGGCGCGGCGTGGACAAACCTCTTGGCCACGGTCTACTGCAGTATCACTGCCATCTACAAGGAACTGGGCTGGGACAAACTCTCAACCTCAACTGGTTGAAGGTTTTAATCTTGGACTACCCATATGGAAAAGAAGTAGTAAAAAAATTTCTTAGAAGTATCCACACTCTCTAATAGTAAAGGTTAGTTTTATATATTGTAATACTATAATTTACTCATGAATGTGTCCATTTTGTGTTTTTCTTGTACTTGTATCATAGCCTGCAGATTTTTTATGATTATATTGCATGAGAAAAATGTGGAATGGCCACTTTCATAGGTAAAACAATGGTATGAGACATAAGCCTTGAGAAATACACATATAAAACAAACATTTACTTGTTTTTTTGTTTGTTTGTTGTTTTTCTATTTCTTTTCCACATAGGTAGGCATGCAGGGAACGTTCTAATTTCAGGCTTCACAGGACATCAATCAATCGACTCTGAGCTGAGATAGAGTTTGACGTAATCTAAGATAATCACGGGACGCGCACGCTTATGTGTGGCTAGTGTGTTTCTGTGTGTATACGAGAGGGAGAAGGAGAGGGAGGGAAGAATAAAAAAAAAAAGCTCACCTCCTTGCATTTATACTCTTGTAAAAGGCTAAACCATTAAAAGGAGAGAGCAAAGAGGAAGAAAATGCAAACATAGACCCACCAGTGGACTAGAGGTCACATTTGACTTGGATGTGCCTTCTACTGAATGTGTATATCTAGAAACAGAAATGTAAACAGCATTCTGTCTAAACAGTACGATGTCTTTCAGATGTTTAATCTTATCATTCTGTATCCACTCGTGTACACTTTATTAGCTCTTATGTATACCGAGACATTTTTACATTTAAATGTGATGATTGTACATTTTTCATTATGACTCACGTTTGTATCTGTAATTGACTACATTTTGAAATAAAAAAGGGGAAAAAAAGCCGGAAGACCTTTTTTCTTTTACATCTATAATGTTCTCCCGTAGTTCCACTCGTGGGCATGTCGTCCAAATTACACCTTTCTTTTCTTTTTCCTTGCCCTACTGCTCCCTTATTCGTGCTTGAGTCAGCAGTGCTAAGTATAAGTGGCTTAGCTGCCGACAGTCCCTATTTATACCCCCATTTATCCCACTATGCGCTCTCTTTTCATAATATATTGTAGGAACACTGAACTTGGCCTGCTGGGAAGTCATTAGAGGGTCTGGTTTTGGTATATTTAGAATCAGTCCCATGATATCTTGTAAACATCCAGCGTTTCCTAAGGTAAGTTTGAGGACAATAATATTGAACTAGATAATCCAGTTATAAAGTATTGTAAGCTGAGTGGAATGTTGATCTTTAGGTGCATGTTGTGAAGCTACCCTAGTGCCCCCCCCCCCCCTCCCAAAAAACAAAACCAAAAAGAAAATCCTGCCCTTCCTTAACCAAACATAAAAAGACAACATACTGTAGAGATGGGTTTAGCTTGCTGTGCTAATGACATGGTGGTAAGGGTGGGCTGTTTTTAGAATAGCAACTCACAGCATGCTCTGTTTACCTCAGAGTCCTGCCAGCGAGATCTAACCCCCCCTCCTTGATCCAAGCTAATCCTCCATGGTAATCTCCCCAATCATGTGTGAGAGCCAAGGCAGGAACAGTCAGATTGCTACACCACAAACTCTGCTTTTTACCATTCAAGCCTTTCAATGGCGGAAGACCGCTCAGTGCTCTGAGCCACTAGCTTTCCCAAGGCAGGAGATCCTTGGGGCAGAGCCATGTGTACGACTATGGTGGTCCTCACCACCATCGCTCTCATCCTGCGACAGAGGTTCTCCAACAAAATCAAACCGTGAGTATAACGCCGTAAACCAGGGTTTGAATTCTGACACCAGTGACATTTTATGCTTTATTTTTGCATTCATACCTCTTTTTGTCAATATTTGTTTTTTTTTAATTTGTTTTAGACAATGTGTAACAAAAAAAGGAGGGGGGGGGGTACTTAGAGCCATGAGAGAAACACATTAAATACTTCATTCAATAATTGACACAAAATGCCTAATTTTAGCACAAAAAAACCCCACAAAAACCTGTTTCATATGTGGGAGACAGTGTGAGAGCGGGAGAGACTGATTTTCATTGATTTGAAATCAGCCATGTGACTATTTTAGGGTTTGCCTTGAGCAACAGCGTGGTGGATTAAGTGTCTGGCTACGTAACGACAGTGTATTCCAGCTTTTTTTAATGGCGACATGAAAGGAGGAGAAAAAACATCAGAGCTCTTGAGTTCATGGCTACTAATTGACTCAAAGTGCAATCATCTCAGCCCCCTGGCCCAGCTCACCCACTCACACTGTGATAGCAAACAGCACCGTGTGGCTACAGCACCATGGAGCAGGACAACTCACAACTGAGAGCGAACAAACAGGGAATGAGCATCTCTGATTTCTTTTCATTTTTGTGCACGCATGTTCTTCATCCTCCAGATCTTTACTGAACATTTAAGAATATGTGATGATAAAGGTGTACATTGTGTCCTTGTTATGCATCACCTCCCACAGGCAGAGAGAAGAATTTGAGACAGACGTGCCATACATGAAGAGCAATGGAGCCACAGACACAGAAAAATGACAGGGTAAGGAAACATGAAGAAATGACCTCAAGGAAAACAGACGGGAAATGTGCAATGCACTGCCTTTTCATAAAGTTTTAAAACTTGCAAATGACAGATTTAAAAGCAGCAGATCTGACAGGAGAAGAAGATCTGACGGCTTCTTTAGTGCTTGGCGTTGGCCTTGTTCCAAAGTTTTAGCTCTGACAACTCCCATAAATCAACTTAACTCAGACATGCATGTCGCTCTTCTCCTAGCCTGACATGAGACCTTGATTGGGTGTTATTAGTGCAGCCTTGAAAGATGTCCTGTCTTTGCATGCTGATAAATCACTGCGCACCTCCATTGCTCATTAAAATCCTCCTTTTAATGAGGAATAATAAAAAATCTGGATTTTAAAAACTTATTTCTTTAACCTTGAGGAGTTTGCAGTGACGATTACTCAGTATTTTTAGATCCAGGATTTGGTAGTATTTATACAGTAGTAACAGATCCAAATGCAGTCCACACTACAGAACTCAACATATACAAAATGTCGCTGTAAATCAAAAGGTAAATGCAGACATAAAGAATAAATATTACAATATACTTAAGGCCTGTGTGTGTGTTTGTGTGTGTGTGTGTTGAGAGGTTTACAAAGGGACTTCAGACAAGTGGAGAAAGTGGAGCAGTGGAGCATGTTGCAGAGGCACAGATGCATAAAGAGCCAAGACGCCTGCCCCACATTTGGCTTTTAAGTAGTCCCTGCTACGCTGCTAACACTAAATGATTCAGATGCAGAAGAAACAATGCAATGTCTCCTTGGAGGGTTATTATAAATACATTGCCTTCCTGGAACCACACTGTTAAATGCAAATGTGAAAGATCACTACATAAAATACTAAACCTGTACCCAACCACTGGATGGAGGTTTCATGTAGGTCACAGGCCGCCTCAGCAGAGTTGTTTTTAGCTGAGTCAGGGTGACTTTATTCCTTCTCAATCCCTATTGGCCAATACCATTCGTGACTTTGCAACGTGCACCATTTCAGGACCAAACTGTGTGCTTCACAGTGTTTACAATTGCTTTTATTGCTGGCAATTGCATAAGTGAAGGAATTTATTTCCCCTCTCCAATGCAGATGACCAAAGTCTGAAATATAGCAATGTTTTTCCAGCTCCCTCTCATCATTTAAAATATCATTAGGCACAGCATACCCAAAACTGTAGGTGGAGAACCCTTCCTTAGGTTAGATTAATTCATTTTGTTTGCTTTTGTGTGTCAGACACATCATGTAGCATTTGCTTAAGAGTGAATTATTGCCTATAAATTGATTAAAAAAAGAAAGAAATGTAAACATTTTCACACTTTGTAGCAACGCTGCACATTTCAAAAATCATTACGAAAACATTTCCAGCAAAAGTGAAATGTTGCAGCTTTATCAAAGGAGAGTTTCTAAAAATCATAACTTACGTGTATTTTGACACATTCCTGAGCAGACATAATCTAACGCTTGCTGGGTTTGCGCTGTTCAGTCTGTTATGACAGAGGAAGGAAACACCCCACTGATAAATCAATTCTGCAATAAAAAAAAAAGGGGGGGAAAAACATTCCAAAATATCTGACATTCCAGGCTCAATATTTCAAACAGAGATTCAAAGTTCAGGCCAAATCCTCTGTCATCTCTAAAACACCTGCAGTGTTGTTGTGGAGGTTTCATAACTTCTATATACCTTGGAAAGATGTCTAAAGAACAGCGACACCTGCCCCACATTTGACTTTTGAGTACTCACTGTTGCACTGCTAAATGATTCATAGACAGAACAGCAAACCCTCATCTCTTTGGAGGGCTATTATAAATACATCACCTTCCTGGAAGCACACTGTTAAATGCCGGTGTAAAGCATCTTAACAATGTAGCCGACCAGCGTACTCAACCACAGCATGTTGGCTTCGTTAATCATTTTCTGGAGGCAAGTGTATTCAGCCGAGTCAGGGTGCGTTGTTCCTTTTGTTTTCCCACATCATTCATGACTTTGCATCTGATATTTCAGTTTTCATTTTCTAATCACTTGCTCATCCTCCCCTGTAGCCAGTCTGTTATCACAAGCATGGTGAGGCTGAGCTGAATTTTATCTTTCTTTTTGTGTGTTTAAGTAGAATAAGCCATAAAACAAGTCTTAATTTGTCTTTTCATTTTTTTTCCAGTGGCCTCTTGATGTCAGGACGGGTTCCATGGATACTGCAGGAGAGACTTGACGTAATCCTCTTTGCATTCTCTTGGTGATCTGATTCTATGTTATTCATCTACCTTTGGCAGCTCACAGTAAAGCTCCCACCGGGAGTGAAAAAAGAAAGAAAAATAGAGAGCCAAAAAAACAATGATGCTTGTTTTGATCATGGCTTCCCCCTTATCTGTCCAGCAGATGTTCTCTTTACTGGGAAGGAAACAGCAACTGAGTGAACATGGATACATTTCAGCTTGGAAGAGGAAACTACACAAAGGCTGAATTTACAACATCGCTAATATCGCCGCCTGCTTTCGAGTCAAAATGTATCTTCAGTTTGTGACATGTGATCAGTTTTCAGGTTTTAAAGCAACAAAAATGTGCCTCCACACAATAAAATGCCACAATGTGTTCTTTGATTTTCTGGTATTTTGCTTTGACACATGCAAATGTTTCCCTTTAGGAAAAGAAATAGATCAAGAAACACCCTCCAATAGCAAATAAACGTATGTTTTATTAAATCTTACAAAGCTTATGTCTCATTCATTTACAGCGCACACAGCTTCCAGGTCTGGAAAGTGAATCCCAGGCAGAAGAGGGTGGTTATGCTTCCATCACAGTCAGGAAAACAATAGTTGGGCACCACAGCGATGGTGTGCGATGAACTCATTGCCGTTGAAATAGTTGCTTTGAAAACGGGGGCCAGGTCTGCGACTGCTCGCAGCCAGTTGTTTTTTCAAACTGACGTTGCTGCATCGACATGGCGATTTAACAGCAATAAGAACATTTGCGATTGAATGGGGTCAAGTTAGCAATTACATGCAGTCTGTTTGTGGTGATAACTATGATAAATCTGTGAAAATCACAAAACTTTTGCCTTCTGTTGCAAATATGTTGCAGTCTACTGACATTAGGCAGAACTTCATTGATTTGAAAACAGAAATTCTTCCATAAATAGTAACATAGTTGTTCCAGGATGGCGATTTAAGTGCAAAATGACAGGTGCTCAGCAACCATGCTCTTATGACTGATTCAGACTGATTGTAATATGTTGGTAATCTGTCTTTGTTCATAAATTAGATGCCAATTATTTGCGCCCTTTTGCCAATCTGTGGTTGCAGTCAGTCCAAGTCAGACCAGGATTCTTTGGACCCGCCTGGACTGGTGGGAGGCAGGCTTTGTGATCCGAAGTAGTCACCCAGATGTTGACGGTGCAATGCCCTGAACCTCTGGGCAACCATGTGGTTGCAATCAGTTGCTCACTCTTCCACTTCCATAAAGACTTTTCTGATTGGTTCAATTTCTAGTTTCAAACTATACTAAATAAAACACAAAGTTCATTTAGTAAATTACTGCCATTAGTTTTATTCTCACGCCTCCCATTTCTTCAGGCGTCATTGCTGGAGTTTACTAAGCAGTGGGTGACTCCATAGACACTACATCTTTTATACTGTAAATGGTCTCATCTCACACAATGATCGACCACAGATTATATAAAAGATGGAGTGCTGTTTTGAGGCTATTTAATGAAATTTCAATTTTGGCTAGAGGAAAAGGAGACCTAAAAAAGGTTTCAAGAAGAAAAACTGAGCAGCAAACTCCTTAAAATGTATGCCAGCACAACCGAATGCTAAACAGGACCAAACAAGCTGCCACATACCGCTCTAAGCATCCACACTCCCAGTTATGCATATCTCTAAGCCTCAGCAGAATTGAAATGGGAGAGTTAGAGCAAAACCTAATGTTGCCGCTTTCACGAATAAGTCCTAGTATGAGATATGAATCTTTTGAGCCACACAAAACATGTGAAAGTAAAATTCACAGGAAGCATGTTCCTGCCTCTTTTCCAAGTGGGTTGTGATTAATGTTTGCTTGCAGAAAGCTACACCATAAACAGGATGCATCTCAGCATTTCACAAGTGGCCTCATTTCTTCTAAAATATGGAGCTGATGTCATATAATTGCACTGTATATGACATGTGAACATTAAAGCTTTATGCTGTTCTCCCAGAGGAAACCCAGTGACTGAATAAACCATTAAAAGACGTTCATGCTCTGCTGTGTGCTACTGAACATCAGTGAAGTCTGTCTGTCACATCAACTACTACTAATAATAATAATAACTGTTTTGTACCTTGGTTATTTAATAAAGGCATTTTCAGATCAGTGAAGTATTTATTTACCACTCCAACACAGATTACCAAAGTGTGAAATACTCAGTGTGTGTGTGTGTGTGTGTGTGTGTGTGCTTTTTTTTTTTGCCTCCCACCAACATTTAAAATGTCAGCTGATATTACAGTAAACAGAGAACTCCTGCAAAGTATACAGATCAGCTGACACGCACAGCAAAACATTTACAAAATGAATAAAATGTGACGTGCACACTCTCACAACTTCATTACAGGCAAACTGCACAAACGATCACTTTTTGGTGCAACAGTGTTGGAGGGGGAAGGGGAAGGAAACGCCTCTGTTGACAGCTCCCGTCTGATTCACCGGTTCAGCAAACAATATCAGGCATGTACAGACCTCATGTACTGCCAATGTTTTGATACTACAATAAATATGAAACTAAATCAAGTCAAGTTGTATGTAACTCTAAAACAGAGAAGAGGAAGTAGTGCACAGCTGTGAGGAATGTGTTTACCAGAAGGTGTTTTGCCCTTTTTTCCCTTTTTTTTTTATTCACTAGGTTTTTAGCTGTTCCCCAAAGCACAGCGTGTCTTCCTGAATAGACAAAATTATTATTTTTTTTACATTTAAATCAAATGTTAAGAACCATGACCTACGCTAGAAAATGCCATAAAGATATAAAGCTTAAATCCATCCATCCATCTTCTTCCACTTTTCCAATTCAGGATCACAGAGGGGCTTGAGCCTACCCCAGCTGTCATCGGGCGAGAGGCAGGGTACACACTGGACGGGTTGCCAAACTGTCACAGGAACTACACATAGAGACAGACAACCATTCATGGTCACGTTAAAAGAACCACTAAAGCAAACTCTGTGCGTGTTTTTGGACACTGGAAGGAAGCCAGAGGACCTGGAGAGAATCCATGCAGGGAACATGCACAAAGTCCACCCAGAAAGATCCCGGGCTGGATTCAAACCAAATGTATGCATGTATAGTCCATACAATACTTCAACACTGTTGCAAAAGCTTCCCTTTACCATCAGATCAAAAAGTTCCAAAGGCTTTTAAAACAACCACTAGAAACGTTTTTAATGCTGTCCTTTTTTAATTCTAATTTTCATTGTTCATGTTTTATAATGACTTTTCTAATATTTTAAGCTTAGGTCAAAGGTACTTTTTATTGGGGTCAATTTGTAAGCTGTTACTCTGGCAACAACAACAACAACAACAAAAAGGAAAGCTTTAGGAGTTTATTATTATTAATTAATTTTTTGTCGTAGTAGTCGCTGAGTAGTAGAGCAGCAAAATGATTTTAAAATATTGCTTCGCTCTTGGGTTTTATGGTAAATGATTTGCTTTGAGTCATTTTCTAAGCTGTGGTGCCACCTGCTGGTAATCTTACTTTGGCAGACCTCACTTAGCAGGCCAAAGCACCTTGGTTAAAAATGTAAGCGCACATTGAAAACGACTGTCTTCAGTTTTAAACACACAGCAGATCAAACGCCTTTTACTGAAAGCCAAGGCTGCGTTAAAACTACTCTACCCACAATGCACCTCAAATAGTAAACAGGAAACGTATGTTTTGCCGGTCGGTACGATTGTGGCACCGTTACTCCTACAACAAATCGTCCAAACAGTGAAGCTGGTGGTTTTCTGCTTATTTTGTACGTAGCTGCATTTAATTGTAATTACAGGCTTTCCGCTGGAACACAGAGTTAGCTTTGGTCTGCGGTGTGGCTAATGTGCAACCTTCTGTTAAAACGTGGTGTGTGGTGGCGGTGTGATTTTTAGTCTTCTGGTCAACTTTTAATATGCTAAACGCTAAATACAACTAGCCGTATGAATGCGCGAGTGGTTGTCAATGAAAACAGCAGGCGCTTATCTGTGTTCGTTTAATGTTGCTGTCAAACCCAGAGCTGCTAAAATGACAAATAAATAATTAAGATAATAAAGAAGTGCTCTGTTCTGTTGCAGCGTTAGCTCGATGGCTGCTCTCAGATTGTAACGCGTCCAGCACAGATTCAACATGGTGAGTCAAACTGTCTTCACTCGCTATTTTTGACCATTTATCAGGGGTGACGGTTTTCATTAAAATGTTAAGTGTAATGTTTTTTACGACTTTTTGCTAACCATTCATATTCACTGCTGTTCGCAGGCTACAAAGCTGAAGGGCAAAGCCTCTAAAAGTAAGTTCCACTTGTGCTATTTCAATGCTACACAGCATTTTTTTCTTTCTAAATTATTGCACCTCAGTAAAAATAAAAAGAAGACTGTAATAAAAATATTTTTCTATAGTAAAATATGATCCCGCGTGTCTCCACAATCTGTCCTCCTGATCCAAAAAATATTAATCTGATGTCTGCACAGATCCATATATAGCCAGCAGCAGTATGGCTTTAAGTGTATGGATTTATGTGCATGCCTTTGTTGCTTTTCCAAGGTTCATTCAAAGATGACTTGCTCGACAGCTTGCTTAATGATGAGCGTAAGTGAGCACCGTTTTTGCAGTTTGATCAGCATCAGTGTGTATCAATATATAAAAGTGTGGCATAATGTTTTCTTGTAATAATGTGCTGACCAGACGAGCCAATAAGAGGGAAAGCAGCACGTGACAGACCTGTGTATAGGTAAGTTAGAAGAATTTGGGAGCTACGCTGTGCTGGCTATAAATTGTCTCTCATCTACTAATTATATCTTCAGCATGCTAGCAGAGGAGGTAAAGAGGGATGGTTTGGACACTGAGGTATGTAGGAAAATATGTGAAAAGGTCATTTTACGGTGTTTTTTTAGTTTGTTTTTGCTTTTGGCATTTATTTTGTCTTGTTAATAACTTCTTTGTCCAAGGACTCAGACGTGTCAGCGGCTGATCCTGATGACATACTCAAGAGCATGAAGGTAGGCCGTTAACTGAGGCGCAATAGCAGAAGCAAAGTTCACTTGGTGCACTTTTTATTTTCCCTCTCTGTCCTTGTGCAGGACATGGATGACATGGACGCTGACCTCTTTGCATCAAAGAAAAAGCCCAGTTCGGCTCCTGCACAAACAAAGCCACCTTTTAATGAAGGAGCGAAGAAAGACTCCGCTGTGCTTGAGAGTAATGCAAAACCAGAGGGAGCAGGTAATTCAGCGCAGAGTGTTCTTGCATAAATTACTTTCTCATTATTAGCTGCACATTATTAGCAGCTTTGAAGTTTCACATTAATAGCAGCAATCAGAAAAGGCTTTGTCTGCCTCGCTTCACTCAGATGAACCCACCAGAGTGGGGAAGAAGCCCAACTCTGCACCTTTGACCACGTCGAGGAGTTATAAGAAGTTCACCTTCTCTGGTGAGTGACCCCCCCCCCCACCCCCTTCACTTCATATAAATGAAACCGGTGCAGATGCCTTGTTCACTTGTAGCTCTGCTTTGTTTCTCTCAAAATGCTGCTTTAACTCAGACAGTGGTGGTGAGGATGAAGGTGTTGATCAGACTCCTTACACTAAAGGTACATTCGTATTGATAAAGGGATAGACATGATCAGTGACACTTTTGATTGTGGCATTTAAACAATGCTCAGTTGGTACTAAAGGGTGTGCCAAGAAAATATCCCCCACACCACTACACCACCAGCAGCCTGAATTGTTGACACACGGCAGGATGGAGCCATGCTTTCATGTTTATACCAAGTTCTGGTCCTACTATTCGAATGTCACAGACTCATCAGATCAGGCAGCAGTTTCCCAGTTTTGGTGAAATCGTGTGAATTGTAGCCTCAATTTCCTGTTCTTGCTTTAGCATATTTGAGTTACTGTTGGTCATTCTCCTCTGACCTCTGACATCAACATGGCATTTTCTCCCAGAGATCTGCTGCTCACAGGATATTTTCTCTTTTGCAGACTGTAAAGCTTAGAGATGATTGTGTGGGGAAAATCTCAGTAGATCCGTTTGTAAAATTGTAAAATACTCCGAGTACCCTGTCTGGCACAAACAACTGTGCTACTTTCAAACTTAGTTAAATCACCTTTCTTCTCCATTCTGCTCGTTTTGAACTTCAGCAGGTCGTCTTGACCCTGTCTACATATGTAAATACACTGAGTTACTGTCATGTGATTGGCTGATTAGAGGTAACATGTACCTAACAAAGTGGCCATGAGTAATTGGCACTTAATGAAACCATTTAAAGTAACTATACTTATGCACTCAGTAGTGTGTATATTTTTTGGTAAATGATATTTAAAAAAAAACGTATATAGATCTAAAATGTTTGGCTGTTTGTTTTTAAACTTTTGGGCTCTGAATATAAAAAAAGTAAAGACTCATTTCCTCTGCAGATCTAGACGACCCCCTGAATGATTTGCTTCCAGCTGAATCAAAGCCTGGCTTGAAATCCAGCCTCGTCAAACCTGAGAAATCGGTGCCGTCTCCTTCAGCATCTCCCGTTCTAAAGAATGAAACAAGTAAGCCTTAAACGTAGCAGGATTCTTCTCTTCCCTTTTTTCTTTTTCCAATAATCATCAACTTCTGAATGTGTGCGTTTTAATCGTTGTTGATCAGTTAAGGCAGCAAAGAAAGGGGAGCTCACGTTTGACGATGAGAAGGATGACCTAATGGATGCACTTGGATTTGACAGTGATATAAACCATCCCAAGAAAAAAGAGGCACCGCTTTGGTCGGCCGCGGAAAGGTAACAGCTGTGTTTTTTCTTCCCCCCCCTTCTCACTCTCATTGCCATCCGTATTTATAGTACTCAAATGATGAATAATTACTGCGGTGGTGCCTTGGGCTGCAGCTAAAAACATAACCAAACCCGACTTTGCAAACCAACCTCATCGGTTTGTTTTGTCTGGCTGCTTTCGTGCGTCATCTCTGCTCCCTGTCGCTCTCAGAGTCGACGCCCCCCAGAGAGCTCGTACCAGAATCGATGAGATTCTGGAGAGTTTCACGTCGCCCCGTCTTCTGGAGCGGCCGCCGACGGGTGAGAGAAGGGACGAGCTTCAGTCTCAGGAGAAGACGTCTGCTGGGAAAGGTGATCACCACAGTTTTGTCCTTAACCGAGCTGTAAATAAATGAATACCATTTTAACACAATGTTCCCAATCATCATTTAGAAGACGACCTCGTGTTTGGAGACTATCAGCCCACGCTGGGGTCTGTTTCTGAAGGGCGTCAGTCTCGCAGACAGTCCGTCAGGTGTGCCCAGGTTTTGTTATTTAGGGTTTGCTTTGTTCCTGCCCCTTTCAGCAGCATACAATTAACCTTTTAGTCTTTTCAGATTTTCTACTGAGGACATCAGTGCCTCCACACCAGAAAAGAAGCCAAAGCCCACCACCCCCACATCCACACGGCACCGCAACTCAGCCGACTGGCTCGGCCTCAAGACGGAGGATGAGCCCGAGTATTTAGAGGAGGACACCAATAAGACAAAGAAACCAGCAGGTTTATCAAAGGCCCCTTCTTCTCCTTTACTGGAGAGAAAGCTGTCGTTCACCAGTAGCCATCCCACACCTGTTGCAAAAACACCAGAAGAAAGCACAGCACCAACTGACAATACCACAAAACAGGCCAAGCCTGAGATTTCCAAAACCCCGAGGAAAGAAGAGGATGATGAGGATGACTGGTTAGCTGGGGCACTGAGCAGGAAGAAGGCTTTGTCAGTGTCGAACACAGAAGCGAAAGCTTCCAAGCAGGAAGACTCTTTTGGCCGTGGAGAACAAATGGATCCTGGCTTGAGTGTTAGGTACTGTGCAGTTTGAAGACAGTAGCAGGAATGCTACACTGACAGTACGAGTGTGTTCCTCAGTCATGACTGATAACCTGATCTCATTTTTAGTAAACAAGTAACATCACAAACTGCCAGAGGCAAAGAAGACCTTCTTTCATCAATCAGGGAGACAAGGTTTGTTTAAGTCTATTAAATCCATGTTGGTGATTTTTTTATTTTATTTAATTTTTCTTATATTTTTTTTGTAGTAACACTTTGCCCGAAAGCCCCGGCCCCGTTGCTCATTCCACCCCTGTCGGGGAAGACGGGCCCAAGCAAGGTATTTATCATTCCATTTCATTAAAATCACAGATTCAGATTGCCGACATCTATATTTGCCACCACACTTGTTCTATAGAAGCTCTCTGCCTCTTCAGTCACTGCGATTGTGTTAATTAATGCTGATCACCAGGCTGCTTTAAAGAAATAAAATACCCGGTTCTGTCTTGTATTGTGTCCTGCTTAAATTTCTACAAATCACGAGCTAATCTTTTACTAAACTGTGTCTTCCTCTTCTCACACAGATAACACTCACACTCCCCTACACTCTCCTTCTACAGTTAATAAGTATACACCCGAAGGCCAGTATCACCCCTTCACCTTAACACCATCCTCATCAAACCGACCCCATGCTGATGTGGACTTTGTATCAACTCTTAGCTCACCTCATCCTGTAAATTCCTCTGCTGTTAGCGTTAGCCGCCCCCAGCCACAGTCCAAACCCCACCACTTTCCTTCCACTAAGGGATCCCAGGTGCAAAGGGAGCTCGTGCCTTTGCCCAGCCCCCTGCCTACTGCACTGCCCGGCACAGTGTGGTGTAGGTAATCTCAGGGAAACGGCCGAGTTCACTGGAGTACCGTCAGACACTGTGTCATTCCTCTGCAGAGCTTTGATATCAAATGGAAGCAGCTCAGTGTGGTTGCCTCTCATGTTTTCTTTTCTTTCCTGCAGTTCCACAGCAAAATCCAACGCGAAACACATCAGCTGCTTTGCAACAACAGGTACCGTTGCCTCCTTCAAGGGGGTCGCAGTTGAAATTGATTGACCCTGTAACTTTTTAAAGAGTTATTTCTTCTTTGGCTCAGGCTTCATTTTCCGTAGACAGTCTGCAGCAGCTGCTCTTGCAAAACCAGGCAATGTTCTACTCACAAACACCTGCTTATAGATGCAATCATCAGGTTTGTCGCCTGGTTTGTTCTTAATTCGTCCACTCTTTTTAATAGTTGATGCAGAATCAGTTGCTGGGCCTAGGCAGCGGTGATGCAGGAGTCCTGCAGCGACTTAAAGAAAAAGAGCAACCAGCAGACCATCAGGCTTTACAGGCCCGCATCATCCAGTTGGAGGGACAGGTATGGTGGGTAGGGATTTTGAGGGCTGGGGGGACTGTAGTGAACTCGCCTTGCTTTAAAGTTAATCGTGTCATCATCCAGGTCAAGACGCTGCAGCTGGAGCGAGACCAAAGCCAAATGATGCTGGAGAGCATCCAGCAGCGGCACAAACAGGATGTGGACCTGCTGGAGAACACACACAGGTAGTTCATTTTTTTTTTTAGAACCATATAAATTCACTGCATGCTTTTTAGCACATGAAATCGGAACTCTTCAACATGCACTAAATCATTCGCAGCGCCTCACGTGTGTCTGTACTGCAATTCTTAGGGCTCGTATGAAACTGCTCGAGGATTCGGTAACCCAGAGGGAGACTCAAGCGCGGCACGAGTGTGAAGACCTAATGGAACGCCTGGCAACGGTGACGCGAACGTCCGAGAAGGAACGCTCAGAGCTCCAGGCTCAGTACCAGCGCAAACTGGCCCAAGCGCAGCAGGAAAGAGATTGCGAGGTGGCGAGACTCCGAGATCTTCAGAGGTAAACCTGTTTTATGGCAATAGATTGAGTTTTAAATGAAAGCAAACGCAAATTCTGCTTTACATGTTTGTTTGTTCTTACAGTTAGCAACATGTTTGCTGGCTGTAAAGTTATAGATTTAATGACACATCACCGTAGCATTAAAAAAAATGTATTCTTAGCTTTATTGGGATTGGTTTGGGATTTACTCAACTAAATCATCCAGGTAACTCAGTGAAATCACTCAGTAAGTCCCTAAATTAGTTGTACTTTGGCGAAATTAGACGAGGTTCAGAATATTTGTCTCATTGTTGTTCAGAAAATCTATCTTGGAGATGAAAAGAGACTATGAGGATCAGATCCAGAGGCTGAAGAGGCTAAAGGATGAGGAGATTGATGCTCTTACAAGTGCAACATCTCAGACCAGGTAAGTCATGAAAAAGTCTAGTTCAAAATGACACTCCAGAATGTTATTTGCTACCTTTTCATATACAAAAATGTTTTAATTACACTGCTTCTGTACAGGTCTGTCGCCGGGGTGATTGAAAAGATGGAGCAGTTCTCCTCTCGGCTCGGAGAGCTTTCCTCTCGGGTGGAGAGCACACACGAACACACCGCTCACGGCCTGGAGCAGGAGGCGCGGCACAGGGACGAGCAGCTTCGAAGTACTTTACACAGATTCACATGCTTTTGCACAAATGGGTCAAAATGCAAATTGTCCAAGAAACGTGATGGTCTCACGCTGCGAGTGAGGGAAGGTCATTCTGCGTGTGTCTGTCTCAGCAATGCAGGGTCACCTGACCCAGCAGCAGAAAGCCATGGCAGAGGAGAAAGCTTACCTGAAGGACATTATTTCCAGGATGGACACTCAGCTTAAAGAGCAGCAGAGACAGCTTGAGAAGGTGATTTATGAGAACTGGCATTTGCTTAGAAACATCAGTTATTATAAGCCTGCTGCAATAGTGTGTCAACAGTAAATGCGCAGTAAACATTCCCCTTGTGTATTAAGAAATATTGCAGAGGGATATTTTTACCACACAACGAGCACTAAAGCGAGAGCCGACTTTCCAGATAAACATTTGGATTTTGCAGATTTATGGGTTCGTGTTTAACAAGAATCATAAAAGAAACAAGCTGTGCAAACTGAGCTGAATAGCAAGACACGAGACGGTCATCCTGCATCTGCAAAGTCTCACACAGGTAGAAAGCGTGCACAACTCCGTGCTTCCCAGGTGTTTCTGCACATGGAGGAGAGAGGAGCTACCAACAGCTAATCTCGGCCTCGTGCACTCGGCAGCGTAAAGAAGTCTGTTTGAAGTGGTCCGCTTGCACCCAAAAGAAGGTCCTTATGCAGACGAAATGAAGCCAAAAGCTCATTTTGCTGCAGAATAACCAAAAAAACTACAACCACAGAGACTAAACTGAAACACAACTTTCCGAGATGCTCAGAGCACCTCACTTCCTCATTTTGTTCTGTTACAGACCCACGAGCACAGTGCTGCACGTAGTCTTCTTGAAGTCTGAAGTTGTATTTTTGCGTGTTTTAGGAGCGCTGGAAGATGACAGCAGAGCAGGCCAAAGCTGAGTCAACCCAAAGAAGCCTGGAGGAAGAGCGGCGTGTCCTCACTACGCAGATCAGCGTGGAGAGAGAGGAGCTGGAAAGAGCCAAGGTGAGGCCGGCACACATCCGCCGCAGGGCAGATATTTGCGCCGACTTCGCTCGGCCTCACCTCCGCTCGCGTCTTCTACGTCTGCGTTTCAGAGCGCGCTGCTGGAGGAGCAGAAGTCAGTGATGCAGCACTGCGCAGAAGAGAGGAGGAAACTGGCAGCCGAGTGGGCCCACTTCCACGCCCAGGAGAAGCAGAGGCATGAAAGGGCTGAGCGTGAGGTCAGCAGTCTCTTGGAGAAGAGGGAAGGCTCTATCATGAGTCTGGCACAGGTGAACATCACAATGGTGCCTTCATGGGCGGGTCTACTGGGGTGGCACGTGCCACCCTAAAAGACGCCCTTGCCACCCCAATTGGCAGCAACGAATAAAAAGAAAAGTTCCAATTTGTTGTTTACGCGCCAGCAACTCCAATGTCCGATTGCTATGAACGCAGCACGAGATTACGTCAGAGCGACAATCAACCGATGTGTTTGGAAAACTGAGTGGTGCAAAAAAAGGGAACCAAGAGTCCAGAGGAAAGGGGAAGACAGGGGATGAAA
>VOQJ01004597.1:2379-12425 GCA_015052665.1 Apistogramma diplotaenia
TACAGTATATACTCCAGCCCAGCAATTTAACAGCAAGGCGCTCATCAGGCTTTCAAATAGGAATATAAGCAAAATGCTACCAGTTGGCAACCAGCTGAGTTGTGTCTCCCTTTCCAAAGAGACATGTCGCAGACGAGTTGCACTCATCACATTCAGATTGATTGCAATGAGCTGGCAGTCGGTCCGCATTTATAAATTAAATGGCAGTTATTAGCAAATCTTTTCCAGAGAGTGATGAGTCAGACTGAGTCGAGCTGCTTGGACGCAGGTTTCCTGCCGTTATTATGCCACCATTGTGCAAGCGGTCTATTCCAACCCGTATTTTCATTGTGACAGTGCCATCTAGTGGTTGTATTACAATGGGAACAAAGGACGAGGTGAAGTCACAGAGCAATAAAATTCCCAATGGCAGGAGGCTGGGGTGGATGAGTGGCTCAAAAACAGCCTGCTACAGACTACTGCAGTCCTTTAATCTTTCATTTCAAACCGTTACATTTCTGTTTTCACATTCAAAGCACTTTGTTAGCCAACAAAACAACACTTTTTGGCTTTGCTTTTTAATTTTGCCATCTAATTTAATTTAATTGTGGGAGAAGGTATGAGCTTCTCCTGCTGCCACTAATTGGTATTCTTCACTAAACATACACCTAATAGGCAGAGACACTGCAAATGAAACACTGTCATCAGTGATAAGTTTTCTGGAGGTGTTAAAGCCTATTTCTATTTTTTTTTAAAAATGTGTTTCCATTTATCATTCAGGGCTGTGTGGGCTCCCCAGTTTTGTTTTCTTCCTAAGTGTTAACATCTTGGGGGAACATATCACCTACTTCATCATTAGCAAAAAAATGTTAGTTGCATTTGGAACATCACAGAACATTGGAAAGAATTCATGTAAACAGCTGATTTTGGCACCAAGATCAATTTTTCATAAGTTCATCTATTGCTTGGAATGTGTTATGAAGCCCAGACTGGTGCATTAGAATATAAGAATCTTTTATAAATGAGGCTCGTTGTGTTCACAATTTGAGGGCATTAGTATTCAAGTCTGGAGTGTGACTGTGTGTGTGTGTGTGTGTGTGTGTGTGTGTGTGTGTGTGTGTGTGTGTGTGTGTGTGTGTGTGCGTGTGTGTGTGTGCATGCGTGTGTGCGCCCCAGGCCATGTGTTACTCTGCTACCGCTAATGAGCCCATTCACTCTGCAGCCCAATCTACTGAACACCACACACACACACACACACAGACACACACACACAGATATCTGCGGGGACGCTGAGACTAGAGATGCTGCGAGCAATCCACTGGCTATATCCCCCGTGGAAAAGCAACACGCACTGTCTCACCCACACTCCTCACACCATCCACACAGACACATATTTTTTTAATCCTTGCTCTGACAGCCTTACCCACATACCAATTGTTATTCTGCCCCCCCCCAACACACACACACACACACACACACACACAACCACCCACCTTATCATCCCACCACAGTGTATATTAGACTGTATCATTCTTTTATTGCTGCTCTGTAATCTTTACAATCTCTGCTAGCTGCTTCTGTTTGTGCGTTATAGCCCATCCACATCTTTCATCACGCTGCTGAAGAAAATTGCCCCCAGTGATATGAACTGGTCTTTTTATTGTGATTATTTTAATAGTAACAGCACTTGAGTAGTTCTGGGTGGGTAGCTTAATGTTATTTTAGTTAGTGATACTGTGAATGGTGTTGAATGTCTGTTTACTGAGAGCTGTTTGATGTACAGGTCCTCTGTATTCATAACTGGGGACAGCAATAACTCAAAACTATTCAGACATGGGCAAATCAATATGCTGATACAGTAAACCTCCACAATGATGGATGCGCTTGCATGAGCAGTAATGAAAACAGGCTGCTCATACAGGCTGTCAAGTCAGTGTGTTCTGTGCTGTGTGCACCAACAGGACGTTTCGCACACTGCTGTGACATAGAAGAAGAACTTAGTTTAGTATAAAGTTATTATTACTTAATGACTAATTTCACTAACAGCTGCTCTGCTGCCTTTCTTGCACCCTGTTGTATCCTTAAAGTGTTTAGAGTGGATGTTTTAGAGGGTTTGTGATTACATACAAAGTCAGATGGAAGCAGGCATAAATTCACTCTGGGCTGAATAATTAGGTGAACATGTGACCGTCTGAGGTTAAAAAGTTCTGACACAAGAAAACCATCATCATTGTTCTGAGTTTTTGTGTCTTACATTCATTAACATATAAGCTCAAGAATGAAAAGGAGGTGGATGTGGAGAAAACAGTAACCTGATAAAGACTACAGTAGCTTTTCAAATACTCTGCACACTCACATGGTTGGCTGAACATTTCTAGCTACAGTTGCTTCACTGGTAACATCAGAATGCAGCACAGCCAGGTTAAGTAGCCCCAGAAACACAGAAACAGTGTTAATTGTAGCTGATGGCACAACTGTTAGTAACTCACCTGAAAACACTGTAAAGCTAGTCAGTGGATCTAGCCCATTAGGGGTGTCCTGTAGAAATAGTAGCACAGATGCCACATTGGACTTTTCCATCTGCGCGATGCTTGAACACAGCCACCTTATTGCTCGCTTGGAGGCTGGTCTCTAGGGAGGCAGGGGTATGTACACAATTATAACTCATGATATTACAATCATTTACTTTGTTTAGTTGCAAAGGTTAGAACTATATTCATGATACAGGATATACTACGTATCAGGTCCATCAAAGCAACACTATGAGGCAGTGTATGCTTTTATCACTACAATTCAGGTACATATATAATTTAACTGCAGTATAAAACTGATTTTATCACACAGATAATTTAGGAGTACTTACAGATGAGGAGAAAATTATTAAAGTTTTTGTAAAAAAAATTCCCAGTGCTTTTTTAACGTAGCATTTCTGAAAATACTTGTTTTCTTTAGAAAGCATAAATTATTTCTATTTGCACACCGTAAATGAATTATTTATTAAAAACAACAATGACCAGGGTCAGTATAATTTGCCTGAAAAACTGAGCTTTTGATTGAGCCGTGGTGTAAATCAGTGCTGAGCAATGGTGTGTTTTAGCTTTGTAATACTCAGAGATTGTGAAATCAAATTAAAACTGAGTGTTATCCAATTTACACACACCATAAAAACTTGCTGTTACAAGAGAAAGCATCAGGCCAAAAACAAAATAAATCAGTTTAGCTGAAAGACAAAAGTGTTGATGCCTGCAAAGCAGGAGATGGATATACAAAGACATCACAGCGTTTCCAAGTGTCAAGAACTGGAGTGAGAAATATCATCAGGAAATTCAAAGAGAGCAACACAGTACAGAACAGGCCTGGCAGAGGTAGGAAGCAAAATATTTCAGACTCTAGAAAGAAAACTAGTGGCAGATGTGTCTAAAGACTCCAGAACAGCTGCCAAGACACCAGTGAATGACTCAGCCAAGAAGTGAATTGCAGTCTCAAAGAAGACGGTTGATAGAGCCCTGCACCACGAGGTTGCAGACCAAGAAAACTCCACTTCTGCAGAGCAGACTGAAGTACGCTGAGGACACCTTGGAGAAAGATATCATGCATACTGGAAGCGCATCCTTTGGCCAGATGAGATTCAAATAGAGCTCTTTAGTCATAAAGACACTGCTTACATTTGGAGAAAGAAGGGAGAGGCGTACAACTGTGTGTAAGACTACAACAAATGTGTACAGGCAAATTATACAGCAAAAAGGATACACAATTGACTATTAGCATCAGGGGGCCAACAGACCCTGGTAGTTTTTGTTATTCATGAAATAATTTTGTTTCTGTGTGCAAAGTAAAATAATTTAAGCAGCCAAAATAAAACTAGGATCTTAATGTTTAATTTTCATAGGGAGGCTAATAATTATAACCCTATCTGTAACATAATAAAACATCCAACTTCAGAGCTGATTTACAGAAATCATTTTCAGTGATACATTATTTAAAAAAGGCAAAGATTTTAATTTACACAAGCTGAACTTAGTGTAAGAAGAGTCATTTAAAATTAAGTCAATTTAAAAGAAAGACTGCTAATCGTGATCAAATTAAACACACAGATGAGAGTGTAAAAGTTGTAAAACAGCTTCTACCCTGTGCAGTGTTTCTCCCCGTAGCATAGTTTTGGCATTTTGTTAATTGGGACATCAAATATCAGCAGAAAATTCTCAACCCACAGTCAGACCCCCTGAGCAAAGAAGCAGTGGCAGAGATGCATCTCACAAGCCGGGTGCAGCATCTATGCTTCTATATTACTGAAATAAATTATCTCAAAGGTAAGGCTAGTGGCTTTACTTGGAGTAAAGACCTCAACTGACATAACTGGTAAATATCCTCACCAGCCACTTCAAAATGAGCATCAGAATGGGGAAGAAAGGTGGTTTAAGTGGCTGGTTTTAGTGCGAGACTGGCTGGTCTGAGTATTTCAGAAACTGCTGCTCTGCTGGGATTTTCCCACACAACTATCTCGGGGGTCTACAGAGGATGGACTGAAAAAGAGAAAATATCTAGCAAGCAGCAGCTTTCTGGAAGAAAATACCTTGATAGTGCCAGAGGTCAGAAGATAATGGCCAGACTGCTTCAAGCTGATAGTAAGACAACAGTAATTGAAATAACAACTCATTACAACCAATGTATGCAGACGAGCATCTCTAAAAGAACAACATGTTGAAGCTACAGCAGCAGAAGACCTCACTGGGTGTCACACCTCAGGAAACTGAGGATGCATTTCACACAGACTCACAGGAGATTTGAAAAAATGCCTGGATTGATGAGTCTCGATAGGGTTGAAATTGGCATAAATGACATAAAAGCATGGATCCATCCTGCCTTACATGAACAGCTCAGGCTGCTGGTAGAGATTCACATCATGAATGTGCAGCTAGCAAATCTGCGGCAAACGTGTGATACTGTGATATCAATATGGACCAAAATCTCTGAGGGATGTTTCCAATATCTTGCTGAATCTATGCTGCCAAGAATTAAGGCAGCTTTGAAGGCAAGAAGTGGTCCAACGTGGTACTAGCAAGGTCAATCTATTGACTTAATGAAGATGCTGGTCAGTTTACATGAGAGTTAACTAAGCCACTGGGTGTCCACCAGCAACCAACAGCTCTGTGGAAAGGGTTGTTGAGCTAGCTGCCTTGCTAACTGCTAATTAGCATTCTTGCTAGGCTGACTGTTAACATGGCAGCACACTGATACATTTTATATATCTGTATTATCAACTGCAGTCACAAACCTGTAAATCATAACTCTTTTGTGGAGTATTTTATAATACAACAGACAAGGACAAAAAAAAAGTTGACCAAACAACATAGCTATTATGAAAGTTTTGTCTGTTTTAGACTCTTGGTCTCTCTGGTAGTTCACAAGTCATTACTAATAAGGTTTGCCATTGAAAAAGATCATACATTCATAACCCTTTAGTACATTCTCAGTCAAGTAATGTTAGAGGAGCTGGTGTTCTACACCTGTGGGCTCTGCATTCGAGCTTTAGAAGATTTGAACCTCAGTGGGAGACGATCATCAGCCTTATGAAAACAGCTCAAGTGAGCGGTATGAGGAGCGGTAAATCCCATATAGGAAGGAAGTCAGTGTGGTGTAATGGATTGAGTAGAGGACGTGTCAAATTATGGGTTGAAGCCAAAAGCCACTGACTTACTTGGGTGCATATGAGGCATATGCTCGCTGGTGGGAATTATTGAGAACAGAATGAGAACAGTTATTTTTAAATTCTGACTTCGTTATTACTGCAGCTTTAAGGTTACATTTGCTAGCACCATGGTTTGAGCAGGGATTTTTTTTCTAAAACTCGTGAAAGTTGTTTTGTTTGGCCCAGTGAAATCAATGATTTTAAAACTACTATGCAAGTCTTCTTCCAAGAGTGATGTTGGTGATTACCTTGAAACAAAATCTTTGCATCTAAGTAGTCTCATTAATTTTCTTGTGTGATGTAACTCATCAGATGTGAATGTGCTGACATCGGTGATAATAAGTTAGGTTAAGCAGTAGCATGCAGCTTTGACACAAGTTCAAATGTAAAAACACCTTTTCAAACACTGTCACTCCCGCTGCTGCCAGGGAGCATTCAGCTACATACTGTATGTAGAAATGGGAACCTATTATAGCCTTCCCCTCAGTGCTGCCTCAGGCAGACACACTCTGACACAAGCCACAAATACACAGATGCACATGTACGTATTGCTGAGTGCTGGATCCTGTGAGCAACAAAAGATTTTATTTTTTAATATTTGGAATTCATAATTTCACACTCAAGCAACTAAGCCCAATGTTGTATATAATTGTGTCTGATTGAGTGTTATTGTTGTCAGTTCACAATTTACTCACTAAGCTAAATAATGTTCTTATCCACAAAGAATTTGAATTTCCAGTCATCATCGCGTGACTTATACTCCTCTGCCTCTGATACTCTTAGGAAACTGTGCCATGTTAGTGAGTTAAAGATGCATTTCGTATCCCAGCACAAAGTAATAATTTCATAAATCATGTCACACTACACTATAAATCCTACACAGACATGAGTAAGGTAAACAAGCACACATGCCAGCACACACATGCTGGAGTGTGCACACATGTGATTGAGAGGGAGATGGAGAGAGAGATTGTAAAGCCAGCTGTGCAGCAGGAAGCTCTGCCAAGTGGAGGGCAGAACCAGTGAGCTGAAGGCAGATGATAAGATGACAGATGAACTGAGCCCAGATGGCCTCCACATCTTCACTTCACGGTCCCATAATACTGTTATAATTGTGCATATTTTCACTCCCTTCTTCTGTTATTTTAAGAACCTGTAGTTACCTGTTCAGCATGATCCATTTTCATTTACACGTTGTTACATCGTGTCTCTACTGGCAACAGTTTATCTGAGTAGTGGCCTGTCTGGCTCAAAGCCATCCACTCTATTGTCTAAAGAGGCTGATCAATTCAGTTTCATAGCACAGGCAATTGAAACATGAAAAAAACAATATCTACAGCTGCCTATTGTCTCTTGATGGTCCTCCTTGTGTTCAGATCTTGCTGGTTAATTAATGGTGACAGGGTCCAAAGTCAACAGCACAGTGTAATGGTGATGGACCCTGGAGGACTTAAAGATACACTTGGATTAGAAACAACACTGCCTGAAAATCAGTGTATGAGGAATAGGATGGTATAAATACCACTATATATAATTAAAGTATATAATTAGCCATATTCATGATTAACTGTAATTACCCATAATTGAGGTACAGGCAGTAGAAATAGGAAAAGTAAGTGGCATCAAAATGAATGCAGCAATGAAAGTCCCACCACATTATTTAGAGTACAGTAAGTCAGCAGTGACCATAATAAACTTAGTAAGGAAATTTGTGTTTGGATGATTATAGTCAACTGTTAGTGGTATTATAACAAAGTGGAAGTGATTGGGAATGACAGCGGCTCAGCCATGAAGTGTAAAATCTCAGAGCTGAGGTCTCCGACTTTCTGCAGAGTCAGTCACTACAGACCTCCAAACTTCAGATCATCTCAAGAACAGTGCACAGAGAGCTTCACTTTGTGGGTTTCAATGGCCGAGCAGCTGCATCCAAACCTTACATCACCAAGCACAATGCAAACAGTCGTATGCAGTGGTGTAAAGCACGCTGCCACTGGACTCTCGAGCAGTGGAGACGTGTTCTCTGGAGTGATGAATCACGCTTCTCCATCTGGCAATCTGATGGATGAGTCTGGGTTTGGAGGGGAACAGCACCTGTCTGATTTCATGCTCCCAACTTTGTGGGAACAGTTTGGGGATGGCCCCTTCCTGTTCCAACATGGCTGCACACGAGTGCACAAAGCAGGTCCTTAAAGACACGGTTGAGCCAGTTTGGTGTGGAAGAACTTGAACTTGAAGAACACCTTTGGGATGAATTAGAGTGGAGACTGTGAGCCAGGCCTTCTCATCCAACATCAGTGTCTGACCTCACAAATGTGCTTCTGGAAGAACGGTCAAAGCGTCACATAAACACTCCTAAACCTTGTGGAAAGCCTTCCCAGAAGATCATATTAAACCCTATGGATTAAAAATGGGACGTTATTAAAGTTATTAAAGCGTGTGAAAGCAGACGAGCAAATATTTTTGGCAATGTAGAGTAGATACCTATTTTAACTGAAGTATTCTTAACACAAATTGATCTCAGATATGTTTGTAACGCACTGAAAGGAGTTACTTGAGGTAAAACCGTGATCCATCAGTCCTAAACGCAACAAAGGACAAAAGAAACTAAACAAAAAGTGAAGAACTGTATTAAAAAAAGAATACAAACTTAGTCAGCTCTAGCCAACACGAAAGACCGTGAGTGAGTAGTTTAGAAAAAGGCTCTTTCACAATGTACAAACTTTCCTTCCCATGGACTAAAATGCTCAACCATTAAATGCACTTACTCAGACAACCACGAGCGGTTGTCTGTGTAAACATCAATCATTCTGACCCCCTTTGAACCCACTGTTGTGTTTTTCCAGTCAGGTCAGTCCCAGAAACATCATGAAGCTAAAGGACCAACATGATCTGCACCAGTGTAGCTTGCTGTGCCACAGCACCAGTGCTGAGAAGGGCAGTGAGAATCACATGTAGCTGAAAGCTCCAGAAAAAGTTAACAGTATTTAGAATTGGTGCGTTTCAAGGTCAAAATGAACTTTAACGTTACGTTTCAAGCAGCAAAGTGCTTCAGGAGCCAAAGCTGGAAACATTGTTTACTTAGGCCGTGCTCTTTTTACTCATAACATGACTGACCTCTCCTATACACATATTTTCCGCATGTCTCTTTGGTATGATGGAATAAACAACAACAAAAAAACTCCACCAAAAACCTGAAATTACTCACACCCTGCTCTTCCCCTTTGACACTGCTGATAGCTCCAACCATGAACACGTTGTTGAGGCACTACTTAAAAGGCTGCGGCCCTTTAAATGTGTGGGTGTCGTGTGGCTCTTGTGAGGCCCACTGGACATATCAAGCCAACGGATCATTTTGTCAAGGCTGTAAGGCTTTCATTTCCCCTGTTGTGTTTGTGATTTTATCACACAAATAAACAGACAGCAAAGCTTCTGCTGGAGCCTGAAGATCTGACAAAGGCTATTTTGTAAGTCTTATCTGTGTTACTTATGCAACGTTGACACAGGCATACACAAGAAAAAACACCCGAATGAAGCCTCCGTGCCCTAAATGAGCAAACAGGTTTGATGCTCATGATAGAAAAAGGACAGAAACACTAATTGGAAACACTGAAGAGGAAATTGTCTTTAGGATAGTTTGTATATGGGAAACATATGTTCTGTCAGGCATTTGTGCACAGCATTATAACGTAGACTGAGCTGAGTGATTATAAATACATGAATGAGGTAATATGGGAAACAGGATATCAACAACAGGGAGTTGATAATGAAATCTCCAGCTCGCTCACAGATAACTGACATATGTTTTACCATTTCTAACTGACATCAAGGGGAATATGTTTGGAAAAAGTAGTAACTTGATGTCCATCAAGTCATCCGTTCAGACATACTAATGCACTACTGGATGAAGTTTCCATGTCTTAACTTGAGCTAAACATCTGAGACATGTACACGAAACGTCCACTTAAAAGCTGCTCCGTCAGTCTGCACCAGCTGGCGCCGCATTTTAATTTGGCAACGACAACGGCATTAATTTATTTCTGACGGCTTGATGGCTGATTCCTGAGGAGAGAGGAGGAAAGCAAGCCAGATGTAATGCTTTCACACGCATACTCATCTCCTTTCATCTCATCCCGCCAACACATACTGTTTATGTTGCCAGAATAAAATAGGCTAGAGAGCACTCAACTGAAAATCCCATTGAGAGTAAAAGACACTCGCGCTTTCCTTTAACTTCACTCGGCACTCTTTAAACAAAGGAGACAAACACATCAGAGTGGGAAACATACACTCGTCTCAGGCAGTTTTTCTCTTTTGACAAATGACAGGCTGAAATAAAATGCTATAAAAAAAAAAAAAAAAAAACAACATCAAAAAAAAA